>CM053026.1:14116397-14177600 GCA_028564925.1 Lithobates sylvaticus | reverse complement strand
TTTATTAATATTTTTTTTTTTTTACTAGTAATGGCAGCGATCAGCGATTTTTATTGTGACTGCGACATTATGGCGGACACATCGGACATTTTTGACACATTTTTGGGACCATTGTCATTTATACAGAAATTGGTGCTATTTAAATGCACTGATTCCTGTATAAATGACACTGGCAGTGAAGGGGTTAACCACTAGGGGGCGGGGAGGGGTTAAGTGTGACCTATGTGTTTTTTTTCTTACTGTAGGGGGCGTGGCTTGGCGTGTGACATCACTGATCGGCTTTCCCTATGACAGGGAACAGGCGATCAGTGACAGGCAGAGTAGGAAGTGCGGGGAGAGGTTTGTTTGCACAGACCTCTCCCCGTTCTTCAGCTCTGTGACCCAAACGCGGGACACCAACGACGATCGGGTCTGCAGGTCCCGCGGCCACGGTCATGGAGCTCAGGAGCGGGTCGCGACCCGCGGCTGGGCTCTTAAAGGGCAGCGTACCTGTATTATGATGTGCCAAGCCGTGCCACTCTGCCGACGTAAATGTGCAGGAGGCGGTCCTTAAGTGGTTAAGAGCTATAGGCGGAAGTGACGTTTTGACGTGCAATGTTATGGAGACGGGTGGGGGGCCATCTTCTCCTCCTCACTCGTCTCCATGCCCAGCAAGGGTGAAGATCCGACGGCTCCGGTAAGCGGCGGAGGGCACCAAAGTGCGTGGGGGGGGCCCTCTCCCGTCGCCGACAAAAGTGATCTTGTGGCGAATACGCCGCAGAGACCACTCTTATCGGAAAGCGGATCGCCTGCCGAAGAAGAGGATACCAGGGTTATGGCAGGACGTATATCGGCGTGCGGCGGTCCGGAAGTGGTTAAACTCAATCATGCCTAAAGCTACATGGATTCTGTGCATTAAAATCTTTCCCCCCAAATCCCGTGTAGCATTCTCCAGTGTACTAGAGGAGGTAATGTTAGGGTTTTTGTTAGTGGAAATAAAATGTTTTGGCTTGGCAGCCAAGCCTGTGTTTGAATCAGTGGTCAGGTGAGTGATCCAGGGAGGTTGGTATATCTCAGCAGGCAGCATCTCTGTTACCTCCCCCTACTTCTGGAACTTGTGAGAAACTTCCAGAAGAGCGGGAGGGAGGTTAGGAGGAGCTGCCTGGAGTATTCGTGAGGGCCCTGATCAATCCTCAACGGATGAGTTGGCAGGCCCCATCAAATACTCAGGTTCAGGCCAGCAGGGGCAAGAGAGTTTGGGTGGGAAGTTGGAGAGGACAGTCTCTCCAAATCAGGGACAGTCTCTCCAAATCAGGGACAGTCTCTCCGAATCAGGGACAGTCTCTCCAAATCAGGGACAGTCTCTCCGAATCAGGGACAGTCCCTCCAAATCCGGGACAGTCTCTCCGAATCAGGGACAGTCTCTCCAAATCAGGGACAGTCCCTCCAAATCCGGGACAGTCCCTCCAAATCAGGGACAGTCCCTCCAAATCAGGGACAGTCCCTCCAAATCCGGGACAGTCCCTCCAAGTCAGGGACAGTCCCTCCAAATCCGGGACAGTCCCTCCAAATCCGGGACAGTCCCTCCAAATCAGGGACAGTCTCTCCAAATCAGGGACAGTCCCTCCAAATCCGGGACAGTCTCTCCAAATCCGGGACAGTCTCTCCAAATCCGGGAAAGTCTCTCCAAATCAGGGACAGTCTCTCCAAATCAGGGACAGTCCCTCCAAATCCGGGACAGTCTCTCCAAATCCGGGAAAGTCTCTCCAAATCAGGGACAGTCTCTCCAAATCCGGGACAGTCCCTCCAAATCCGGGACAGTCTCTCCAAATCCGGGACAGTCTCTCAAAATCGGGGACAGACCCTCCAAATCGGGGACAGTCTCTCCAAATCAGGGACAGTCCCTCCAAATCAGGGACAGTCTCTCCGAATCAGGGACAGTCTCTCCGAATCAGGGACAGTCTCTCCAAATCAGGGACAGTCCATCCAAATCCGGGACAGTCCCTCCAAATCCGGGACAGTCCTTCCAAATCCGGGACAGTCCCTCCAAATCCGGGACAGTCCTTCCAAATCCGGGACAGTCCCTCCACATCCGGGACAGTCCTTCCAAATATGGGACAGTTGGGAGCTATGGGTAATTGGACCGACCAGCAGACAGCGTGCGGGGGGGCTAACCACGAGCCACCACTGGTGTCAGCTGGTCCTTGTATTTTTTGTGCTGGAGGAAGATGAGGAGTGTAAATAGACTGTCCCTGAAGAGTTTTGCTAGAGCAAGTGGCATCCCATAATACCCCTAATCCCATCCAAGTTTATTCCCCTCAATAAAACACAAAAAAAAAAAAAAATCAAAACCAAAGCACCGGACTGTTTCCTGACTGCAGTGTGCTTGTGAAGATGCGGTGTGCCTGGCTGTGCAGGGTGGGGGATTTTATTTCCCTGCATGCCTACAAGGTAAATCATTACCATAGTTGCCTATCCCCTATTAGATTGTAAGCTCTTCTGAGTAATCCTCTTGTATTTTATTGTATTATAACTGTATTGTCTCCTTTATACATTGTAAAGCGCTGTGTAAACTGTTGGCGCTCTATAAATCCTGTATAATAATAATAATAATTGATGAAAGTGCCTGTCTTTCTGTCTCTGTGTGATTCTTTCCTCCTTGCTGTTGTACGGTGATGCTGCGCTGTGGTCACTAGGGGGCAGTGTAGCCTTGCAGCAGCTCGCTCTCTACCCCCCCCTGGGGGGGGATCCGGCGGAGTGCGGCCAGTATTGTCAGCTCAGTGTTAGAGGGATGTGGTGATTGTGTTTCATTCACATCAGAATCCTACTCCTGGGTCACCCCCCCTCCCCCTCCCCCACAGATGAGGTATTGTAAATCATATCATAAAACACCCCCTCCCCCCCCCCCCCCCTGCCAAATGTGAGTTTAACTTTTCACCATCTCCGGGGAGGTATGTCCCCCCCCCCCCCCCTACATCTAGGTCCGTACAACACAATATATTTTACAATATTACATTAGATGTTAGTGGAAGCAGAAATCCCGGCTTGTCTGATTTGTAGGCACAGAATTAAAAATCCGCAACGTACAAACCTCCCCGCCGCGCACTTCTGACCCCGCCGCGTGTCCACAATGTCACCTGACTGGTGCAGCCTGTCTATAGATTCTACAGTAAGCCTGCTCCGACCCCTGAGGGGTGAGGGAGAGCGCCGCCACGTTACAAGAGAGCGCCGCCACGTTACAAGAGAGCGCCGCCACGTCACAAGAGAGCGCCGCCACGTCACAAGAGAGCGCCGCCACGTCACAAGAGAGCGCCGCCACGTCACAAGAGAGCGCCGCCACGTCACAAGAGAGCGCCGCCACGTTACAAGGGAGCGTGCCGCGTTACATGAGAGCGCGCCGCGTTACAAGAGAGCGCGCCGCGTTACAAGAGAGCACCGTCACGTTACAAGAGAGCACCGCCACGTCACAAGGGAGCGCCGCCACTTTACAAGGGAGTGCCGCCACGTTACTAGCGAGCGCCGCCACGTTACAAGAGAGCGCCGCCACATTACAAGAAAGTGCTGCATTACTAGAGGGTCGCGTTTATGTCATGTTTGAGATGCATTTTACAAGAAACTGTGAGGTTGGAGACTGTGAGGTTGGAGGCTGTGAGGTTGGAGGCTGTGAGGTTGGAGGCTGTGAGGTTGGAGACTGTGAGGTTGGAGACTGTGAGGTTGGAGGCTGTGAGGTTGGAGACTGTGAGGTTGGAGGCTGTGAGGTTGGAGACTGTGAGGTTGGAGGCTGTGAGGTTGGAGGCTGTGAGGTTGGAGGCTGTGAGGTTGGAGACTGTGAGGTTGGAGGCTGTGAGGTTGGAGGCTGTGAGGTTGGAGACTGTGAGGTTGGAGGCTGCTACCATATTATTAAGTGATTGTTGGCGACAGCGGTTAATTTACAGGAGACTGCTAGAGACAAATGCCATGTTATAAAGATTTGTTAAGACTGTGTGATGGTTACAGCAGACCAAAAGACTGTAAGGTTCTGTTCACACCATGCAGGTACAATTGAGAACATGTTCATATCCACAATTTCCCATGCTTTGCGTGTAGGGCAGCCTATTCATTTCAATGGATAAAAGACACCAGAGGGCGCAATCTAAGTGCAGCATATTAGAACCTCGGAGGACATGATCTAAGTGCAGTATGTTAGAACCTCAGAGGGCGCAATCTAAGTGCAGTATATTAGAACCTCAGAGGGCATGACCTAAGTGCATTATTTAGAACCTCAGAAGGCACGATCTAAGTGCAGTATAATACAATCTCAGAGGGCACAATCTAAGTGCAGTATATTAGAACTTCAGAGGGCACAATCTAAGTGCAGTATATTAGAACTTCAGAGGGCACGATCTAAGTGCAGTGTATTAGAAACTCATAGGGCACGATCTAAGTGCAGTATATTAGAACCTCAGAATGCACAATCTAAGTGCATTATTTAGAACCTCAGATGGCACGATCTAAGTGCAGTATATTAAAACCTTCAGAAGGCAAGATCTAAGTGCAGTATAATAAAACCTCAGCAGGCACGATCTAAGTGCAGTATATTAAAACCTCAGAAGGCACGATCTAAAGGCAGTATATTCAAACCTCAGAGGTCACAATCTAAGTGTAGTATATTAAAACCTCAGAGGACATGATCTAAGTGCAGTATAATAAAACCTCAGAGGGCACAATCTAAGTGTAGTATATTAAAACCTCAGAGGACATGATCTAAGTGCAGTATATTACTGCTCAGAGATAGGCAGACCAAAGAGCCGATCCAAGAGCATGGAAGCAGATCCTATGATGTCAGACACCTGGTGAAGGAGGCGTGGCTACGAGTTTCGAGGGCGGTAACGACTCTTTCTCAAGCCATTTCATTTCAATAGGCTGCCTCTATGGATACGAAAACATGCAAAAAAGAAATTTCCTGAACCTTTTTTTCAAATCTGTGCCTCACCAAATTGCACGGTGTGGGATGTGTTGCGAAAAGGCAGATGCGTGTCCACTAAAGGGTAACGCTGGTGTGCCCCCGGCCCAGTCCACGTTACAGTAGGCAAAGGAGCGTTAGAGACGGCTGAATAGTTAGAGCACTCCAGAAGACTGTAATTTGGCCAAATTCTCTAAGAGCCTTTGGGGCTGATTTACTAAAATGAATGCGCTGCGCTGATTCATACCATAAACATTCACACAGGGGCAACACGACTTACAACACGACTTGGGGCGACTTACAACGCGACTTGGGGCGACTTACAACGCGACTTGGGGCGACTTACAACGCGATTTGGGGCGACTTACAACACGACTTGGGGCGACTTACAACGCGATTTGGGGCGACTTACAACGCGATTTGGGGCGACTTACAACACGATTTGGGACGACTTACAACACGACTTGGGGCGACTTACAACGCGACTTGGGGCGACTTACAACACGATTTGGGACGACTTACAACACGACTTGGGGCGACTTACAACACGACTTGGGGCGACTTACAACACGATTTGGGACGACTTACAACACGACTTGGGGCGACTTACAACGCGATTTGGGGCGACTTACAACACGATTTGGGACGACTTACAACACGACTTGGGGCGACTTACAACGCGATTTGGGGCGACTTACAACACGATTTGGGACGACTTACAACACGACTTGGGGCGACTTACAACACGATTTGGGACGACTTACAACACGATTTGGGACGACTTACAACACGACTTGGGGCGACTTACAATGCGACTTTAAGTCACCCCCAGGGCCAGGCGACTTTAATTTAAAAAAAATACGGCATGGGGGTCCCCCTCAAAATCCATACCCGGCCCTTCAGGTCTGGCATGGATATTAAGGGGAACCCCGCACCAAGAAAAAAAATGGTGTGGGGGTCCTCCTCAAAATCCATACCAGGCCCTTCAGGTTTGGTATAGATTTTAAGGGGAACACCGCGCCAAAAAATAAATAAATGGCGTGGGGGCCCCCCTCAAAATCCATACCAGACCCTTATCCGAGTTCGCAACCTGGCAGGCCGCAGGAAAAGAGGGGGGGACGAGAGAGCGCCCCCCCCCCTCCTGAACCGTACCAGGCCACATGCCCTCAACATTGGGAGGATGTTTTCGGGTCCCCCCCCCAAAGCACCTTGTCCCCATGTTGATGAGGACAAGGGCCTCATCCCCACAACCCTGGCCGTTGGTTGTGGGGGTCTGCGGGCGGGGGGCTTATCGGAATCGGAATCTGGAAGCCCCCTATTAATCAAGGGGACCCCCAGATACCGGCCTCCACCCCCGTGTGAAATGGTAAGGGCCTACCATTTCACCAAAAAAGTGACAAAAGTGTTAAAAATGACAGGACACAGTCTTTGACAATTCCTTTATTAAAGTCTTCTTTCTTCTGGTCTTCTTCCTTTCTTCATCCTTCGGTTTCTTCATCTTCTTCCACCATCTTCTTCTTCCTCCATCTTCTTCTTCCTCCATCTTCTTCTTCCTCCGATCCGCTTCTTTTTGCTCCGGTGTTCTCGTCCGGCACGGTTCCATGCATCAGAGGGGGGCGTGGTCACCGGGTGGCCCCGGCCTCCGTTATATAAGACCTGTCAGAAGAAGAGAAGCATCACACAGCGGGAGCCTCCCATTGCGCGGAGCGGCCCGATAATGAAGAAGAGTTGCCGTGGAGGAAGATACCGGACGAGAACACCAGAGCAAGAAGAAGCGGATCGGAGGAAGAAGAAGATGGAGGAAGAAGATGAAGAAACGGAAGGATGAAGAAAGGAAGAAGGAAGAAGACCAGAAGAAAAGAAGATGAAAGAAGACTTTAATAAAGGAATTGTCAAAGACCGTTTCCTGTCATTTTTAACTCTTTTGTCACTTTTTTGGTGAAATGGTAGGGGTAATTTTGTACCTTACCATTTCACACGGGGGGGAGGCCGGGATCTGGGGGTCCCCTTGTTAAAGGGGGCTTCCAGATTCCAATAAGCCCCCCGCCCGCAGACCCCCACAACCACTGGGCAAGGGTTGTGGGGATGAGGCCCTTGTCCTCATCAACATGGGGACAAGGTGCTTTGGGGGGGAGCAATGTTTAGGGAGCATTTGGCCTGGTACGGTTCAAGGGGGGGGGGCGCTCTCTCCTCCCCCCCTCTTTTCCTGCGGCCTGCCAGGTTGCGTGCTGGGATAAGGGTCTGGTATGGATTTTGAGGGGGACCCCCACGCCATTTTTATTTATTTCTTAATGCTAACATGACCTGTGTTCAAATAGCCTTTAACCACTTCAGCCCCGGACCAATTTGCAGCCAAAGGACCAGGCCCCTTTTTGCGATTCGGCACTGCGTCGCTTTAACTGACAATTGCACGGTCGTGCGACGTGGCTCCTAAACAAAATTGGCGTCCTTTTTTCCCCACAAATAGAGCTTTCTTTTGGTGGTATTTGATCGCTCCTGCGGTTTTCATTTTTTGCGCTATAAACAAAAATAGAGCGACAATTTTGAAAAAAATGCAATATTTTTTAACTTTTTGCTATAATAAATATCCCCCTTAAAATATATAAAAAACACATTTTTTTTCCTCATTTAGGCCGATACGTATTCTTCTACATATTTTTGGTAAAAAAAAAATCGCAATTAGCGATTATTGATTGGTTTGCGCAAAAGTTATAGCGTTTACAAAATAGGGGATTTTTTTATAGCATTTTTATTAATATTTTTTTTTTACTAGTAATGGCGGCGATCAGCGATTTTTATTGTGACTGTGACATTATGGCGGACACATCGGACATTTTTGAAACATTTTTGGGACCATTGTCATTTATACAGAAATCAGTGCTATTTAAATGCACTGATTCCTATGTAAATGACACTGGCAGTGAAGGAGTTAACCACTAGGGGGCGGGGAGGAGTTAGTGTGACGTGTGTGTGTTTTTTTTTACAGTAGGGGGCGTGGCTGACGTCTGACGTCACTGATCGCTTTCCCGATGACAGGGAACAGCTGATCACTGACAGGCATTGTAGGAAGCGCGGGGAGAGGTTTGTTTACACGGGCCTCTTCCGTTCTTCAGCTCTGTAAACCCAATCGCGGGACACCAGCAGCGATCGGGTCCGCTGGTCACAGACCTGAAGGGCCTGGTATGGAATTTTGGGGGACCCCCCACGCATTTTTTTTCTTAATTGTTTTATTTTATTTTATTAATGCTAACATGACCTGTGTTCAAATAGCCTTTAAAAAACCCATAGAAGTGAACCAGCGCAAAAAAAGTCAAGTTGAGAGGTGCGCCTGTTCAACTTATGCAAATGAACCTACGTGGCTTGACATTTACTAAGATTTTGCCAGCGCAGTAAACCAGAGCACTTGAAAGGGCGCAAATGCCGCTTGCGCATGCGCAGTACATAAATTGACCTAGCGCAGTTACAAGTGTATTTGCAGGCGCAGCAAGCCTGCTCAGAGAAAGTTAGTTTTGGGTTCTATTTTGGGCATATTTGTTAGTTGGGCAGTCATATCTTTACTTCCTCACATCACCCACATCACCCCCATAATATTGCCACTTTCAGCTTCTTTTATTGAGTTGAAGAATGCTTGCGCCAAGTCTATAGCGGCGCACAGACCGCGGCCGCCCGTTTGCACTGTGTTACAGGCGCAAATGCTTTGTGAATACGAAAACGGCCGTTGCGCGTCGGCGTGTGCGCCGCAACTCATGGCGCAAATGCTTGGAAAATCAGCCCCTAAGTGTCTCCTGTACCTCCTGTACCTCACCTGTGACCCCCTGCTGTCAGAATACAATCGCTGGCAGCACCGGTCGTTTGGGAAAAAACCTGAGAACTTGGTTGTACAGAAGTTGACCAGTAGACCCACACAACCATAGTGACCACACATGGATCAAAATGTGGCCGGTCCCTGCTGAACCAGCTAAATTTCGACCCCTCAAACTTGAAAATGATCCCTCATCCCTGACCTAACCCTTAATTCTTAATTCTTTAGCAATTCTTAACCCTTTGCCCCCCCATGCAGGTCATCATTGATCTGAACTTATTTATTACCACCCTAACCCCAGATGAGGGTTCCCAGGGAAGGAGTGCTGCTGTGATCGGCATTATTCAATCACCTTTCAGCTGGTAGAGCTGATCCACTGTTTGTTCTCTCTAATTACACCAGACGTGGTTCTAATCTGATTTGATGCATTTTGGAAAAGCTCCATCCACTTTGGCATCTCAGATGTTGGCCGCTTGTGCCCTGGATGAGGTGAAGCGCTGGGCAGAGGAAGATGGCTGGAAGCAAATTGGATTTTTCAGAGCTGCCGAATGTTCAACTTACTGGAGAGAAATACAGAGAGAGAGAGAGAGAGACACACGTCATGCAAAGTATTGGCCTTGTCTTCGAGAATCCATTAAAGTTTCAGCAGCAGTTCACGAATGATGTTTATGGGCTACTGAGATCCCAGAGAAGAACAACAACGTTATTAGGGGGCATGGAGGAACTATGGGCTAGAGAGATCATAGAGAAGTACAACAACGTTATTAGGGGGTATGGGGGAACTATGGGCTAGAGAGATCACAGAGAAGGACAACAACGTTATTAGGGGGTATGGAGGAACTATGGGCTAGAGAGATCATAGAGAAGTGCAACGACATTATTAGGGGGCATGGAGGAACTATGGGCTACTGAGATCCCAGAGAAAGACAAAAACGTTATTAGACGGCATGGGGGAACTATGGGCTAGAGAGATCACAGAGAAGTACAACGACATTATTAGGGGGCATGGAGGAACTATGGGCTAGAAAGATCATAGAGAAGTGCAACGACATGATTAGGGGGTATGGAGGAACTATAGGCTAGAGAGATCACAGAGAAGGACAACAACGTTATTAGGGGGCATGGAGGAACTATGGGCTAGAGAGATCACAGAGAAGGACAGCAATGTTATTAGGGGCATGGAGGAACTATGGGCTAGAGGGATCAGAGAGAAGGACAACAACGTTATTAGGGGGCATGGAGGAACTATGGGCTAGAGAGATCACAGAGAAGGACAGCAATGTTATTAGGGGCATGGAGGAACTATGGGCTAGAGGGATCAGAGAGAAGGACAGCAACATTATTAGGGGGCATGGAGGAACTATGGGCTAGAGAGATCACAGAGAAGGACAACGACATTATTAGGGGGTATGGAGGAACTATGGGCTACTGAGATCCCAGAGAAAGACAAAAACGTTATTAGACGGCATGGGGGAACTATGGGCTAGAGAGATCACAGAGAAGTACAACGACATTATTAGGGGGCATGGAGGAACTATGGGCTAGAAAGATCATAGAGAAGTGCAACGACATGATTAGGGGGTATGGAGGAACTATAGGCTAGAGAGATCACAGAGAAGGACAACAACGTTATTAGGGGGTATGGAGGAACTATGGGCTACTGAGATCCCAGAGAAGGACAACAACGTTATTAGGGGGCATGGAGGAACTATGGGCTAGAGAGATCAGAAGGACAGTAACGTTATTAGGGGGCATGGAGGAACTATGGGCTAGAGAGATCACAGAGAAGGACAGCAATGTTATTAGGGGCATGGAGGAACTATGGGCTAGAGGGATCAGAGAGAAGGACAACAACATTATTAGGGGGCATGGGGGAACTATGGGCTAGAGAGATCAGAAGGACAGTAACGTTATTAGGGGGTATGGAGGAACTATGGGCTAGAGAGATCACAGAGAAGGACAGCAATGTTATTAGGGGCATGGAGGAACTATGGGCTAGAGGGATCAGAGAGAAGGACAGCAACATTATTAGGGGGCATGGAGGAACTATGGGCTAGAGAGATCACAGAGAAGGACAACAACATTATTAGGGGGTATGGAGGAACTATAGGCTAGAGAGATCCCAGAGAAGGACAGCAACGTTATTAGGGGGCATGGAGGAACTATGGGCTAGAGAGATCACAGAGAAGGACAACAACATTATTAGGGGGTATGGAGGAACTATGGGCTAGAGAGATCACAGAGAAGGACAACAACATTATTAGGGGGCATGGGGGGACTATGGGCTATAGAGATCACAGAGAAGGACAACAATGTTATTAGGGGACATGAACTAACTATAGGCTAGAGAGATCCCAGAGAAGGACAGCAATGTTATTAGGGGGCATGGAGGAACTATGGGCTAGAGAGATCCCAGAGAAGTACAACATTTTTATGGGGCATGGAGGAACTATGGGCTAGAGAGATCCCAGAGAAGGACACCAACATTATTAGGGGGCATGGAGGAACTATGGGCTAGAGAGATCAGAAGGACAGTAACGTTATTAGGGGGCATGGAGGAACTATGGGCTAGAGAGATCCCAGAGAAGGACAGCAACATTTTTAGGGGGCATGGAGGAACTATTGGCTAGAGAGATGACAGGGAAGGACAACAACGTTATTAGAGAAACTATGAGCTTTGAGTAACATTTAAGCGAATGTTGGTTTTAGACCAGTGGGCACCATTTGACTTTATCTTGATTCCTACAGTATATAATATGGATCAGAGGAGCATAGCAGTTTATTCTATGAAGTGGGAACATGGGCTTCCCCTGATGGAAATTCCCAGCATCAGTTTACCAGTAATATTCAAAGTTTTCCAACCATCTTCTGGATTATACTATGACATCACACTGCTCTAGGTACACCTAGATGATGGCAGCTACTCCTCTTAAATCATATGATTGTTTCAGTAAAAACAAATGCATTATGGACGGCAGCAGGCCTTTATATACAGAGCATCTTATCAATTGTACAGTCCACCAAACAAGAGAAATGATACATGGTTTCATGTATATCAACCTCCCCTGCATCTTGGTTCGTCTTCAACCCCTGCATCCCTTATACACCCCCTTCCCCATACACCTCCTGCATCCCCTGCTCACTACATCCACCATTCCCTCTTCCCTCTATACCTCCTTTCACCTACACCTCTCACACCTCCTGGTTCTCACTTCCCTCTACACCCCTTGCATGCCTTCCCACTATACTCCCTTTCCTCTACACCCCATCCACCCCCCCCCTTGCACCTCTTAGATCCACTGCACCACCTTACCTCTACATCCCATGCACTCATTTCTCTCTACATCCCCTGCACCCCTTCCTCCATCCTCTGTACCCCCGTCCCCTTACACCGCCTGCAGACCTACATCCTCTGCACCATTTTCCCTCTACACCTCTTTCTCCCCTTTTCCTTTACATTCCCTGCACTCCTTTCCTCTAAACCTCCTTCCCTTTACACCTTCTGGTTCCCACTTCCCTCTACACCCCTTGCATTCCTTCCCCCTACATCGCCTTTCCTTTACACCCCATGCACCCCTCCCCCCTCTGGCATCCCCTGCACTCCTTACCTCTACATCTCATGCATGTGTTTCCCTCTACATGTCCTGCACCCCTTCTTCTATCCTCTGTACCCCCTCCCCCTTACACTTCCTGCACATCTATATCCCCTGCACCTCTTTACCTCTACATTTCCTGCATTCCTCCCCCCTACGTCGCCTTTCCTTTACACCCCATGCACCCCTCCCCCCTCTGGCATCCCCTGCACTCCTTACCTCTACATCTCATGCACACATTTCCCTCTACATGTCCTGCACTCCTTTTTCTATCCTCTGTACCCCCTCCCCCTTACACTTCCTGCACATATATATCCCCTGCACCCCTTTACCTCTACATTTCCTGCATTCCTCCCCCCTATACCTCATGCATGCCCTTTTCTCCATATACCCTGCACCCCACCCACATTTCCTACACCCACATTTATCTTTCTTCTACATCCTCTCTATCCCACCTTAATTTCTGGCATCATCTCCCCTCTACATCCCCTCTACACCCTTCTTTCTAAACCTCCTTCATCCTACACCTCCTGCATGCCCTGCACCCTCTTACCTCTACACCCCCTTCTCTCTACATCCCACTGAACCCCCTTACACTACACCTCCTGCATCCCTTTCCCCTCCTTCCCTTTACACCCCCTGAACCTCCTTCCTCTAATGCCTACTGCATCCCCTGCACACCCTTCTTTGTACTTCTATGAGCATCCAAAGAAAGGACTTTGTCATTCTAAAGATAGAAGACTTGGCACCCAGCAGGTCACATGACTCAAGATTTGGGTAACCATTTGGGGCTTTTAGCGCAGTTTCTTCAAAATATAATCAGACAAATAGAGGGGGTTGGTGGTCAACTTTGGTGTCGGGTCCTTTAATTTTGGTTAACTTTGGTGTTGGGTCCTTAAGGTTTAACTTTGGTGTCGGGTCCTTAAGGTTTAACTTTGGTGTCGGGTCCTTAAGGTTTAACTTTGGTGTTGGGTCCTTAAGGTTACGTGAATTAAGTATTTTACTTATTAAAACATTCAGTTCATATCCCTAAATATGCAATGGTGCACATTCGACATTCCATGCAACTATGTGGCCCAGCCAGCAGCGCCTGTCTGTGCTGTAGATGCTTGGCTCAGGCTTTTACAGAGCCACATGCTGTTTGCTGCTGCTGCTCCTCACCATCTCCCCGGGGAGGGACACTGAGAGCCATTGAGAAGAAGCCCCAACCAACACCAAGGATGGCAAGAGGACACCGTGATTGACTGCAGGGCAGCCCAGGAAGAGGAAAGCATGCCTATTAAGCTTGGGGGAAGGGCTCAAGGATTCATTGGGGATGTAGCCCCCAGGGAAATAGTCTAATCAGGAGAACTGTGTGAGATTACAAGTTTCAGGAGGCTCGTGAGCTGGGGCAGGAGGAAAAAGGGCCAGGAAAGTACATGCCAGGGACAGCCTTACATGGAGAGCCAAAGAGAGAGAAAGCTGTTCTGTTTGAAGCTGCTGAGTTTTCTGATGCTGTGTTGCTGGATCAGTTGCCATCTGAACCAGGCCAGGGACCACAGCTGTAAAGGCCCCGTACACACGATCGGACTTTTTGACAACCAA
Source organism: Lithobates sylvaticus (assembly GCA_028564925.1). NCBI lineage: Eukaryota > Metazoa > Chordata > Amphibia > Anura > Ranidae > Lithobates > Lithobates sylvaticus. Next base: position 14,163,700 of record CM053026.1, on the reverse strand, counting down.
CATGCAAATTAGCTGTTTTGGACCAACATCCGACCGTGTGTACGCTCCATCGGACCAACTTTTTCCAGGTTTCATCGGACTTTTGTTGGCTGTGCGAATGGACCAACTTTCTGCCAACAAAAGTCCGATGGACCAAAGTCCGACCGTGTGTACACAAAACCAACTGACTTTTGTACAAAGTACAAACACGCATGCTCAGAACCAATGCAAAAGATCAGACAACAATATAGAAGTTGACCAAAGGTGGCGCTGGAGTATTCGAACGTCCTCTTTTGAAGTGCCGTCAGTACGTTGAAACAACACTACGTTCATGTTTGTTGCCTAAAAAGTCTGATCGTGTGTATGCAAGACCAACTTGGGGCCAACGCCCTTTGGACAAAAATCCACGGGAAAGTTGGTCCACGGTCCGATCGTGTGTATGAGGCTTTAGAGGGACCACCGAGTGTGCCCAGGGGATCATGTCCTGGAGTAGGGTGACTCCATGTGGCTGTGGGTGGAGGACTGTTTCTCATTTCATTGCCCAAGTGGAACCTCAATGAAGTTTTGGTATCCAGGTCTGTGTTGCCAGAAAACTGCAAAGCCAAGCCAGCTGCAAGAGAGGAAACATGGGAAAGGAAACATGTACCCAAGACATGTGTTACTTTGCCTGGGGTCGCTGCTACAGGTTTTGGAGCTGCTGCTATGTCCCTCTGAGACTGTAAGGTTTAGCCTACTCATGTATGCAGTGTTATGGATGCTCAAAGGAGAGAAGAAAATTTGCAACAAACTTTGGTTAGAGGTTGGTTGAGTGGTAAGAGGCCAATTGACACCATCTTTGCTTTACTCCTCTGCAAAGAGACAGGACCACCCTATTCTGGGACCCCCAAGGATTTGTTTTGAAGAATATTCCCCTTTTCCTGTTGGAATTACAAAAGCTTTGTTTAAAAGCACTTCAACATTCTGTGTCCCGCAATGCTGGCAACTGGCCAGTGGGAGGGTGATAAGCAGGGACTGTGAGTTATAGCACCCTGTCTGTGTATAAACTATATATAGGGCTCCCCTTGGAGGGATCCCAACCCTAGCAAGTTCATCCTTCAGGGGGTCCGATAACCCCAACCGGAACTGGTAGCGGAGGGCCGCATCATTCCAGCTAGTGTCAGCACTCCATCTTCTGAATTCCGCAACATAGTCCTCTGCGGGTCTACGCCCCTGGAATAGGGCATGGAGGGCAGTCTCTGCCGTGGCACAGAGCTGAGGGTCCTCATACATTCGGGCCATTGCGTCGAAGAAGGTGCTTAGATGGGCAAGTTCGGCGGCTTCCTGTTTAAGCAGACGGTGGGCCCAGAGTTGGGGGTCATTTTGTAGCAGAGAAATCACGAAGCCTACTTTGGTGGCCTCCAAGGAGAATGTTCGGGGTTGCAGAGCAAAGAACAGCTCACAGGCATTACGGAAGGTCCTGAACTTGCTTCGCTCACCGGAGAACCTTTCGGGTGTGGGTACTCGAGGTTCTGGTGGAAGCATCACGACTGCCGGTGGAGTAGGCTGGCTGGCTGGGGCACTTGGAGATCCTTGGGCCAGAACATGCTTCTCAAGGCGTGTGTAGCCCTCCTGGAGGTTATTGACTGCTTGGGCCAAACCTGCTAGGTGCAGACAGAGTTCTTCCATAGGAGAGGCTCCCTGCCCAGACTCAGTCATGGCTGCCTGATACTGTCACGTACCTAATGGTGAGTCTGGCTTGCAGTGGGAGACCTCTCTTACGTCCCAGACTTGCAACCCCTGATAGTGGAGACAGGGGGTGCAAAGTCAAAGGAGGCACGAGTGTCCGGCAGGATCAAGCAGTCGCGGATGGATGAGCAGGACTTGACAGGGGAGGACAGGAACCGGCAGACAGCAGATGGCAGGAACCAGCAGACAGCAGAAGACAGGAACCAGCAGACAGCAGGTGACAGGAACCAGCAGACAGCAGGTGACAGGAACCAGCAGACAGCAGGTGACAGGAACCAGCAGACAACAGGAACTGGCAGACAGCGGACTACAGGAACCAGCATGCAGCGGACAACAGGAACCAGCAGACAACAGGAACTGGCAGGTAAGTGGTCACAGGAACTGGCAGGCAGCGGACTACAGGAACCAGCATGCAGCGGACAACAGGAACCAGCAGACAACAGGAACTGGCAGGTAAGTGGTCACAGGAACTGGCAGGCAGCGGACTACAGGAACCAGCATGCAGCGGACAACAGGAACCAGCAGACAACAGGAACTGGCAGGTAAGTGGTCACAGGAACTGGCAGGCAGCGGACTACAGGAACCAGCATGCAGGACAACAGGAACCAGCAGACAACAGGAACTGGCAGGTAAGTGGTCACAGGAACTGGCAGGCAGCGGACTACAGGAACCAGCATGCAGCGGACAACAGGAACCAGCAGACAACAGGAACTGGCAGGTAAGTGGTCACAGGAACTGGCAGGCAGCGGACTACAGGAACCAGCATGCAGCAGGTGACACTTCAGGACAGGTGCACAGGATGGTCAGACAAGCCGGGTTTGGTAACTGTGGAGCATACTACGGATAAGCCAAGGGGATAAGCCAGAGGATGGTCGTGAGCAAGCCGGGATCGGGGCAGGCAGACAGCAGAGCAGGTAAACAGACAAGCCGGGTCACAGGTATGGAGACAGAGAAGTTCAGGGTTTTAGTAAGCGGAACGCTGTAGATCAGGCAGCAAGGGCTGCATGGACATGGCAGGTTTAAATAGGCCGCCCGGCGCCAATGACCGTGCGCGCGCCCGTCCGTGCCCGCGCACGCGCACCCGCTCGATTCCGCGCATGCGCAGCAGCTCGCGTACCCGCTCGGACCCGCACCCGCGATCGCAGCGGTGAGGAACTACTAGGCCCAGCAAGGCTTTCCTTACAACAGCATTGTTTCTCTATGCATTTCGCAGGAATCAATGCCTGCTTCATCAGGAGGAAAATAATGGGGGAAAGTTATTTAACCACTTCCCGACCGGCGCACACAGATATACGTTGGCAGAATGGCACGTACAGGCAGGAGGGCGTATATACAAGTCCCTCCTTAATGCCTGTCCGTGCCATCGGGAGCGCGCCGGTCGGGACTCCCGTGAGTCTGGTCGCGGGCCCTGCGGACTCGATCGCCGCGGGGACCCCCGCGATTGTCTCACGGGAAGGCTGAACGGGGAGATTCCGAGATAAACAGCATCTCCCCATTCTGCCTAGCAACTAGTGACGCCGATCTCTGCTCCCTGTGATTGGAGCAGAGATCAGCATTCACTATCTGACAGCCACACCCCCCCACAGTAAGAAACACACCCCTAGGCATACTTAACCCCTACACTGCCCCCTTGTGGTTAACCCCTTCACTGCCAGTGTCATTTATACAAGAATCAATGCATTTAAATAGCATTGATTGCTGTATAAATGACAATGGTCCCAAAAATGTGTCAAAAATGTCCGAGTGTCCGCCATAATGTCGCAGTCACAATAAAAATCGCTGATCGCTGCCATTACTAGTAAAAAAAAATTATTAATAAAAATGCTATAAAACTATCCCCTATCTTGTAAACGCTATAACTTCTGCGCAAACCAATCAATAATCGCTTATTGCGATTTTTTTACCAAAAATATGTAGAAGAATACGGACCGGCCTAAACTGAGGAAAAAAAATTTTTTTTTTATATATTTTTGGGGGATATTTATTATTTCAAAATTGTCGCTCTTTTTTGTTTATAGCGCAAAAAATAAAAACCGCAGGGGCGATCAAATACCACCAAAAGAAAGCTCTATTTGTGGGAAAAAAAGGACGTCAATTTTGTTTGGGAGCCACGTCGCAGGACCGCGCAATTGTCAGTTAAAGCGACGCAGTGCCGAATCGCAAAAAGGGGCCTGGTCCTTTGGCTGCCAATTGGTCCGGGGCTGAAGTGGTTAAAGGTAACGCTCCTCACCTGTGATCGGTTTGCTTGTAATTAGTATGTGTGTATAAAAGGTCAATGAGTTTCTGGACTCCTGACAGACCCTTGCATCTTTCATCCAGTGCTGCACTGACGTTTCTGGATTCTGAGTCATGGGGAAAGCAGAAGAATTGTCAAAGGATCTGCGGGAAAAGGTAGTTGAACTGTATAAAACAGGAAAGGGATATAAAAAGATATCCAAGGAATTGAGAATGCCAATCAGCAGTGTTCAAACTTTAATCAAGAAGTGGAAAATGAGGAGTTCTGGTGAAACCAAACCACGGTCAGGTAGACCAACTAAAATTTCAGCCACAACTGCCAGGAAAGTTTCAGGCCATTTCTTGATGGCTTCAGTTCTGGCAAAACTGACTAAATACATCAACCTGATCACAAAAAACTACATAAACTACATCTAACAGTAGTTTTCATTCATGAGTTCATTGGGACCATTATTATCGGTCATCTACTCAGTTCCTTTTCCCCTTTTCCTCACCCCTCCCTGAGTCTTGGATTCGACTGGGCGGGGAGCATCCGTCCTGGTGTCTCCAAATTATATAAGGGGTTTTATTTTATTCTCCATTGTTTGTTCTTGTTTATTTATATTTGTATGGCTTATATATGATTTATATATCCTTTTTCCGTTCATTTTTTTCTTACAGGTTGAGTGGCTCTCTTAAACCTCCAGATACACCACAATGGTTGACCAACTTTCATCGCATTCCTGGCACACGTAAGCCCACTCTATACTCTATATGTATGATTGGGCATCCCTGTTCTCTGCAGCTTTGGATTAGAATGGGGATTTTCCAACAGTGATCCCCATTTTTCCAATAAGTTGGACAGCAGGGTTATATACTGTGTCGGGTGGTTTTTAGTTTTCTGTCTTATGACACTCATCACATTAGACTGGCATATTTTGGGTCCTTTATGTGAAGTGTAGTCAATTTGGAGGTTTCCATCTAACCCCCTCCCCTCTGGGTAGTTCTTTGACGGCTCCATTTGTTTTCCCTTCGCAAGGGCATATTATAAATACAATTTTTGCACCATTATGGGATACCAATATGATCATTACTAAAATGTTACGCCTTTTCTTGGATAAAGGCACCTCCGGAATAACAGCTAACTTTATACATATGATTTGCCGGTTTAACGGCTTGCTAGCATTCTCCCCTTTAGGCTATTTTGTTTCTGCTGTTGCCTTGGTGATCAGGACACCTCTTCTACAATATCGGCGTTCCCCCATTGCTCACTTACATCACTGGAGGCGCGGCCTCTGGGTGGGCGGGGGCGCCATCTCCTGAGATGGTTACCTTGGAGATGAGGACGCCGCCTTTCTGTTTGCGGCGCCCTCCTCTCGCTCCACGCACAGTGTAGGCAGCTGTAGTTTCCAGATGGATGGAGGCGCTGCCTACCTGAGCCAATAGCAGGAGCGCCGCCGCTATGATCACGTCGGCGCACAAATTCCCAACATTATACCGTTCAGAGGGCAGTGGTGATGCCGCTGCAGAGACGTCGTTGTCATGACAGCGGAGACGCACCCTTCCATTCTAAAACACGCAGAGAGAGGAAATCTCCTCTGATTGGTTTCTTTCTTTTTGCAATCCACTCCCCCCTTTTGTTGATACAAAGGTCCACCCACTAATACATACTCACGCCAGCCTTTTCCCAGCTGCTTTAAATCCTCTATTACTCTCATTTGGCGCCGTTTTTAAACACAGAGGGCTATATAAAAAGACAAACACCAGGAGCACTTAGTATGCACGCTTCCTACCTACCTGCAGGACCTATGAGATTATCTCCACTTCGGCTTTCCAAGATTTGACTTTCTTTTTTTCTTTTTTGGTTAAGCTGAGGATTGAACTTTAGCCATTTAGGCACCAAAATCCCCGTAAGTATATATACTAAAAATTTGGGAATATGGCCGATCTTTAGAAAATGGGCCCCCATACGTAATCATTTAATTATTTATTTTTCATTTTTTACTATTTTTCATAGGTCCTTTTTCCTACTATTCCCAGATCCTTTTGGGGTAATAACAGGATGCAATGGGCGGAGCATGTGGTGCATCAATATTAAGCTTTGGTTCTTTAGCGCTCCTTATGCGATGATAACAAGTTTGATTTCCATTGGTGGTGTCTGGTGGCGAAAGAATATACACATCAACCCTTGGAACTTTTGAGCGGATATATAGGTAGATTGTTATTTTCTATATTCTCATTAATTTTATATTCATTTTTTTCTTTTCTGCTGCATTGCACTAATGTCATATTCTATTTGTAGAAAGAGTGGCTTCCCTGAGGAAGAAATTACATACATATGCACATTTCGAAACGCGTTGGATTTTCAGACTACTGTACATCCAGAGCCAATGTTCGTTCATGTCTCTGTATTGTATTTTTATTGTAGCATGAAATGGCCACTCACATATGATGTATGATATGTATGCAGCTCTTGTGTAAACACACCTCCACTATTTGTAGATACCTGTTGAGATATTTTTTCTGTTTTTTCTTTGTATTTGTTTTGACATATGAATAAATTTTCTATTTTTTATATATTGTTTAGTCGCTGACTACATTGCCTTAAAAATCCCATTTATTATGAGGTACTAAAAATCCACATTTATCAGGGATGATGGCAATGACATGCCCTTCTTCATGAGTCCAACTCTATTTTCACATATTCTAAGGGTGGATAACACACCCCAAATCCTCATTTTGACTCATGAAGTTTTGGCATGGACCCCTTTTTTGCAAATTTTAAAAATTATTATTAATTTAAGGAATATTTTTTCTGTTCTTCTCAGAGAAGGAGACGGTATATTCCTGATTAATCCTTGTATGGTAAGGATTTCCTAAGCAATAATTTGGATCCTCCATTTTGTATGTTCCGTTTGTCTGGCCCTTTCCTTTACCGCAGGAATGGGTGATCTTTTGGGCAGTAACTGGGAGGAACTCATGTCCACCATTCAGAATAATTATCAGGCTAAGGAACAAGTTGTATCTGATCTCAATGCATTGTTTTTTGGTCTTACCAAGGTTCTAGAGAAAAAGTCTGCATTACATTGGCACATATTTTCTCTAGAGAGATACATTCGGGAAAATATTAACCCAATTGGGTTAAGGATTCAGATCTTCCCGATTTTGAATCACATCTCCAACGATCTGAAAAACCAATGGGAAATGCATTTGAATAATTGTTCAAAACATCTTATGATTCTACTACAAGATGAGTATAGACAACAACTCAACATACTCGATAGAGAAATTAATGCCCTCTATGCTCGTCTAGTTCCTTTAAAAATTAATGAAGGATATGCCATCCTTGAAGAGAAATTAAAAGTTCATTTACAGGATTATGGGAAATTAATTCTACAAAAGAAAGAAAAAAAATATTGGCGCGACAAAAATGCCTTCAGTGAGAACAGAGCCTACAAATGGCATAAAAACAATAGCAACCCCTCCAATAAAAGTTTTTCAAAAAATCAAGAAAAGAAAAGGGACTATAACTCCGATACACCATCAAATGCTTCCTCTTCCTCAGCCTCCTCTCTTCCTGAGGGATCCCTGAGAAAGAGAAAGGGACCTTTCTCCAAACAATTAGAACAAGATGGAGAAGTCCAACAAGCCATGAAAAAACGTCCATTTGAAACCCAACCTTGGGCCAATGCACGCGGAGGAAAAAATGGGGGCACTTCTAGAAATACAAACACTGACACGACTAGAAACACTAATACCAACATCGCAAACACCGATATGATCAGAAACACCAATACCAACATTGTGAAAGGGAAAGGTATTAAAAGCTCAAAAGATCAGGGAGCAATTCCCAAAACTCAAAGACAGTTGGATGATTTTTTAGACAAGTTGATTCCAACGCAATTGTCGATCATACCTCCTACACTGGATCCAATGTCGTCTGCAACGACGACAAAAGAAACGGAGAAGGAGACTTAAATATCATCAATTTGTCCTCACATGTACTTACACCTATAGAGAACCAAGTTCTCTCCCTTGGTCTTTCTTTCTGTCCTAACAAAACCACTGATAACTTTGAAACTATCAAAGATATTAACCTATTTGCAAGAAATCTTTTATTCAAAAGTATGTATAAAAAACAATCCACTCAGCAACAATCGGTGGCACCAAACCTGACGGCAGCTGATTTCAGGGCCTTGAGAGACCTGAATCAGCTCCTGTCAGAAAATCAATCCTGTATGGATATATGGGAGGAAGAAGGGGATAGTGAGGACAACTTGGAGGAAACTCCTCAAGATGACCCTATTCATAAGAAAAAGGTGTTCAAAAGGAAATCTAACAAATTTCCCTCACTGAATCAAAACCCGGCTTTATCTCTCTTTGTCCAATTGGTTTCTAAAGAGATTCAAATGCTAGGCAAGAATAGAACATTATCCCAGAATCTCAATATAGAACAACAGAAGGCATTAAAATCTCTGAAGAGCAATGTGGAAATTACCATCAAGGCATCAGATAAAGGCGGGAATATTGTCCTAATGGATAACCATATGTATGAATCCATGTGTATGAAAATCCTAAGCAATAAAAACTGCTATCAAAAAATTTCTGCCTCTCTAGCCGAAAAATTTAATCAGGAATTTTATGATTTGGTCGATGAAGCCCATAGATCGGGAGCAATCACGATAGAAATGTTGGATTTCATACGTACAAGACATCCACGCACCCCTACATTGTATGCTCTACCGAAGGTGCACAAAGATCTAAAAAACCCTCCTGGAAGACCGATTATTTCGGGAAATGGGAGCATATCTGAGGCAATTAGTCAAGTCATTGATGATTATCTTAGACCACATGTACTTGAATTGGCATCCTACACCAAGGATACGATTCATTTGCTTCAGATGCTGGAGAATTTAGAAATTCCAGACTCGGCAATCCTGGTGACAGTGGATGTCGAGTCACTGTATAAGAGTATTCCACACGACCTCGGAGTGGCTGTGGTTGGACGAATTCAACAAAGATCAACCACGGAGTGGAAGTTCAACAATTTCGTACTAGAAATGTTGAGCTTCATACTCAAACACAATGTTTTTCTGTTCAAAGGATCCCACTACCTCCAGGTACAAGGTGTGGCTATGGGGACGTGCTGCGCACCCTCATATGCCAACTTGTACCTGGGGGAGTGGGAGACGAATTTTCTATCCAATGACCAACTAACAAGCTTTACCGAACACATCGTCTTGTGGCAACGCTACATTGACGATGTGTTTCTAGTATGGAATGGTCCAGAAATAATGTTGAAACAATGTTTGGCAATAATGAACAAAAATACTTATAATCTTTTTTTCACCATGGCCTATGATCATCGTAAAATTGATTTCCTTGATGTCTCTATCATTAAGGACATTTCTGGTAGATTAACTACCCAGCTATACAGGAAGGAAACCGCCGGCAACACGTTGCTGCATGCTGGAAGTTTCCATCCTGAATCCCTGAAAAGATCTATTCCCTATAGTCAACTGCTCCGAATTAAACGGAACTGCACAACAGACGAAGCCTTCCAACTAGAGGCGGATAAATTAAGTACAAGATTACTCAGGAGAGGTTATACAAAATCATGCCTCAGGAAGGCATTCAACCGGGTAAAAAATCAAGATAGACACGAATTACTTTTCAGGAAGAAAACAAAGAAGACTGATGATACTCCCAGAATTATTGTACGTTATTCTAACGAACATAAAAAAATAAGGCAAATTCTTGCCAAACATTGGCCAATATTAATGAATGATCCATCACTGTCGGATCTAATCACTACCACCCCACAAATTACCTTTAGAAAAGCTGGCTCCATTGGGGGGCTTTTGACTCAAAGTGAATACAAAGGCAGTTCACGTGTAGACCCCTGTAAAATCTGGGGTACATACCCGTGTGGCTCATGCTCTTTTTGTGGGGTAATAGGCAAACGTACATCTTTCAAGCTACCCAATGGGGAAGACTTCCAACTTCAACATTTCGCAAATTGCAAGACCAAAGGAGTGGTCTATTTACTCCAATGCGAATGTGGAGCCTTTTACATAGGGAAGACCAGACAAGAACTGGGCCAGCGGGTTAGCAAACATCTCTTCAGCATGAAGATTTGTAACCTTTATCTCCCATTAGGGAGACATGTGGCCAAACGACATGACTACAGAATGCCCTCTATCAATTTTACTGTAATTGACCTGATACATATACCAATGCGAGGAGGAGACTGGAATAAAATGCTCTTACAGCGCGAAATGCGCTGGATCAGACATTTAGATGCCACGACTCCTCCAGGACTGAATGAAACTGAAAGTTTCAGGCCATTTCTTGATGGCTTCAGTTCTGGCAAAACTGACTAAATACATCAACCTGATCACAAAAAACTACATAAACTATATCTAACAGTAGTTTTCATTCATGAGTTCATTGGGACCATTATTATCGGTCATCTACTCAGTTCCTTTTCCCTCTTCCTCACCCCTCCCTGAGTCTTGGATTCGACTGGGCGGGGAGCATCCGTCCTGGTGTCTCCAAATTATATAAGGGGTTTTATTTTATTCTTCATTGTTTGTTCTTGTTTATTTATATTTGTATGGCTTATATATGATTTATATATCCTTTTTCCGTTCATTTTTTTCTTACAGGTTGAGTGGCTCTCTTAAACCTCCAGATACACCACAATGGTTGACCAACTTTCATCGCATTCCTGGCACACGTAAGCCCACTCTATACTCTATATGTATGATTGGGCATCCCTGTTCTCTGCAGCTTTGGATTAGAATGGGGATTTTCCAACAGTGATCCCCATTTTTCCAATAAGTTGGACAGCAGGGTTATATACTGTGTCGGGTGGTTTTTAGTTTTCTGTCTTATGACACTCATCACATTAGACTGGCATATTTTGGGTCCTTTATGTGAAGTGTAGTCAATTTGGAGGTTTCCATCTAACCCCCTCCCCTCTGGGTAGTTCTTTGACGGCTCCATTTGTTTTCCCTTCGCAAGGGCATATTATAAATACAATTTTTGCACCATTATGGGATATCAATATGATCATTACTAAAATGCTACGCCTTTTCTTGGATAAAGGCACCTCCGGAATAACAGCTAACTTTATACATATGATTTGCCGGTTTAACGGCTTGCTAGCATTCTCCCCTTTAGGCTATTTTGTTTCTGCTGTTGCCTTGGTGATCAGGACACCTCTTCTACAATATCGGCGTTCCCCCATTGCTCACTTACATCACTGGAGGCGCGGCCTCTGGGTGGGCGGGGGCGCCATCTCCTGAGATGGTTACCTTGGAGATGAGGACGCCGCCTTTCTGTTTGCGGCGCCCTCCTCTCGCTCCACGCACAGTGTAGGCAGCTGTAGTTTCCAGATGGATGGAGGCGCTGCCTACCTGAGCCAATAGCAGGAGCGCCGCCGCTATGATCACGTCGGCGCACAAATTCCCAACATTATACCGTTCAGAGGGCAGTGGTGATGCCGCTGCAGAGACGTCGTTGTCATGACAGCGGAGACGCACCCTTCCATTCTAAAACACGCAGAGAGAGGAAATCTCCTCTGATTGGTTTCTTTCTTTTTGCAATCCACTCCCCCCTTTGTTGATACAAAGGTCCACCCACTAATACATACTCACGTCAGCCTTTTCCCAGCTGTTTTAAATCCTCTATTATGTTCATTTGGCGCCGTTTTTAAACACAGAGGGCTATATAAAAAGACAAACACCAGGAGCACTTAGTATGCACGCTTCCTACCTACCTGCAGGACCTATGAGATTTTCTCTACTTCGGCTTTCCAAGATTTGACTTTCTTTTTTGGTTTAGCTGAGGATTGAACTTTAGCCATTTAGGCACCAAAATCCCCGTAAGTATATATACTAAAAATTTGGGAATATGGCCGATCTTTAGAAAATGGGCCCCCATATGTAATCATTTATTTATTTATTTTTTTTTTTTTTACTATTTTTCATAGGTCCTCTTTCCTACTATTCCCAGATCCTTTTGGGGTAATAATAGGATGCAATGGGCGGAGCATGTGGTGCATCAATATTAAGCTTTGGTTCTTTAGCGCTCCTTATGCGATGATAACAAGTTTGATTTCCATTGGTGGTGTCTGGTGGCGAAAGAATATACACATCAACCCTTGGAACTTTTGAGCGGATATATAGGTAGATTGTTATTTTCTATATTCTCATTAATTTTATATTCATTTTTTTCTTTTCTGCTGCATTGCACTAATGTCATATTCTATTTGTAGAAAGAGTGGCTTCCCTGAGGAAGAAATTACATACATATGCACATTTCGAAACGCGTTGGATTTTCAGACTACTGTACATCCAGAGCCAATGTTCGTTCATGTCTCTGTATTGTATTTTTATTGTAGCATGAAATGGCCACTCACATATGATGTATGATATGTATGCAGCTCTTGTGTAAACACACCTCCACTATTTGTAGATACCTGTTGAGATATTTTTTCTGTTTTTTCTTTGTATTTGTTTTGATATATGAATAAATTTTCTATTTTTTATATATTGTTTAGTCGCTGACTACATTGCCTTAAAAATCCCATTTATTATGAGGTACTAAAAATCCACATTTATCAGGGATGATGGCAATGACATGCCCTTCTTCATGAGTCCAACTCTATTTTCAAAGATAAAGAGCCTCATCCACAAATACCACAATAGACTTCAAGCTGTCATTGATGTTAAAAGGGGGCAATACACGGTATTAAGAACGGGGGTATGTAAACTTTTGATCAGGGTCATTTGGGTAGTTTCTGTTGTCATTAGGATTTAAAAAGAGTAAACACAGTTGATTGATAATAAATGGCTTCAGCCAAACAATAACCATGAGTGAGAGAAAAGTTTTTGTGTTATTCATATTCTCTGAAAAATGGCCAAGAAATCATACATTTTGCAAGGGTATGTAAACTTATGAGCACAACTGTACACACGAACGGTGTCCCGGACACAGGCTTTTATTTGACGCCCGATGAGAGCGTTTTTCTAAAGTTCTGGGATGTTCTCCATGGGAATCACTCACCCTATCACACATTGGGCGCTGTGCAGTATATTGTATGATGGGCGGCAGGTGTGACATCACCAGCAGGAAAGAATACACCACCCCGAATATTCAACATAGCAAAAAGGGACACTTTTTACTGCCAAAAAAAGTTCTGCCCTTGGCACGTACCTGACATTAGAGCCAGATAAAATAATACTGGGATGCCCCGGGTGCACTTGTGGGGGCACCACATCCTAGGTATATTATAAATCCTTGTGTTCTATACCAAAAATAGACTTTTAAGGTGCCCCCAAAAAAGCCACACCAATATTATGTTAAAAATGAGGAAGAATTACACTCCCCTTTACAATTCCATTCATGCAAATGGTTAAAAAGACACATAAACCAATTTACAAATTCACAGCATAAAAGAAGGTATGGCGTCCACTTTAACCAAACAGCGTGGTTTCTCTACGCGTTTCATGGGAATCTTTGTCTGCTTCCTCAGGAGGTATGGCGTTCACTTTAATCAAACAGCGTTGTTTCTGTACGTGTTTCGCAGGAATCCTCAGGAGGAAAATAAAGTGGCAATGTTATTTAACCCCTTCCCGACCAGCCGCCGCAGTTATACTGCAGCAGCTTGGCTCCCCTGGGCGAAGCGACGTTGCCTTGCGTTGCTTCGCCTTTTGGACACTAGGGGGTGCGACACCTGATCCGATGCATGTGCTCGGCGGTCGCGATGACCGCCGAGCACCCGTGATCGCTCCACACAGAGACAGTACGGAGATCTGTCAATGTAAACAGACAGATCTCCGTACTGTTAGGGGCGTTGTTCATACTAAGTATGACCAATGATCGGTCTCCTCACGCAGGCAGTCCCATCCCCCAACAGTTAAAATCACTCCCGAGGACACACAATTAACCCCTTGATCGCCCTCTAGTGTTAACCCTTTCCCTGCCAGTGAGATTTACACAGTAATCAGTGCATTTTTATAGCAATGATCGCTGTATAAATGCCAATGGTCTCAAAAAGGTGCCAAGTGTCCGATCTGTCCTCCATAATGTCGCAGTCTCGATAAAAAAATCGCTGATCGCCGCCATTACTTGTAAAAAAAAAAAATAATAATATAAATGCCATAAATCTATCCCCTATTTTGTAGATGCTATAACTTTTGCACAAACCAATCAATATACGCTTATTGCGATTTTTATTACCAAAAATATGTAGAAGAATACATATCGGCCTAAACTGAGGAAAAAAATTTGCTTTTTTAAAAAAAAAAAAATTGGGGATATTTATTATAGCAAAAAGTACAAAATGTTGTGTTTTTTTTCAAAATTGTCGCTCTTTTTTTGTTTATAGCACAAAAAAAAAAAAACGCAGAGATGATCAAATACCACCAAAAGAAAGCTCTATTTGTGGGAAAAAAAGCACATCAATTTTGTTTGAATACAACGTCGTACGACCGCGCAATTGTCAGTTAAATCGGCGCAGTGCTGTATCGCAAAAAATGGCCTGGTCATTGAGCTGCCAATTCTTCCGGGGGTTAAAGTGGTCAAAGTGTAAAAGTGTTGAGAAGTGTTAGGAAGGCTTCAAAACTTTTTTGGATAGCGATGGGAGGGGTTAAAACCTTTGGTGTGGGGATTGGATAGAACTGTTTTTAGAGTGTTGAGGGCTTAGAACTTTTTTTTTTAGATAGATGGGGAGGGGTAAGAACCTTTTTTGGATGGAGCGGGAAGAGCTTAGATCCATTTTTGGATAGAGTTGAGAAGGTTTAGAATTCATTAGTTTGGATAGAGTAGGGAGGGGTTGGAACCGTTTTTAGAGTAGAAAGGGGTAAGAACTTTTTTGGATTGAGCTGGGAGGGCTTAGGATAATTTTTTGGATAGAGTGTGCATGTGTGTGTGTGTGTAAGGGGGGTTTTGGATACTCTTTGTAGAGCATGTCAGGGGGAGGGTGATGGGGTGGTCATCACATCTTCCATGTTTCCCTCCTAGCAAAAGTAATACCGTATATACTCGAGTATAAGCCGAGTTTTTCAGCACATTTTTTTGTGCTGAAAGTGCCCCCCCTCGGCTTATACTTGAGTCAAGCACTTTTCTGCAGCAAAATTTCCGACCAGACTTTGGGGCCCCGTATCTCGGGGCCACTTGGTGCTAGGAACCCAAACATTGGTGTGCCAACCCAGTGGACCTAGCACCATAACATATCCAAAGATGGGGTTCGTAGCTCTAAGTGGCCCCGAGATAAGGGGCCCCAAATGCGGTTCGGAAAAAGGCATTCTCTGCTGCAGAAAAGTGCTTGACATTTTCTGACCCGAATTTGGGGCCCCATATCTCGGGAAAACCTGGTGCTAGTAACCCCACATTTCGTATTCAAACCCAGTGGAACTCGCACTACAACATATGCAAAGATGGGGGTCCTAGCACCAAGTGACCCCGAGATACAGGGCCCCAAATTCGGTCAACTGTGTCCTTCTGCAGCAATGTCATTTCGGGACCCTTTCGGTCCAGAGACCCCAAATTTTGGTTGCAGCTAGGGGGGCACCTAGGAACCCTTAACTACCAAGTTTGAGGGACCTATGGCTGCAAATGGGCACAGTGAGGCTGCAAATGGGCATTGTTGACCCTCTTTTCCACTTACAGTAGCTGCACATTTCTCACCCTAGGCTTATACTCGAGTCAATAAGTTTTCCCAGTTTTTTTGTGGTAAAATTAGGTGCCTCGGCTTATATTCGGGTCGGCTTATACTCGAGTATATACGGTAAATCCTTTCAATATATATGGCGTCCACTTAATTACACAGCGTTGTTTATCTACGGTTTTGCAGGAATCAAGGTCTGCTTCCTCAGTAGGTATTGCATCCATTTTAATTATGCAGTGTTGTTTCTCTACGCGTTTTGCTGGAACCGATGTCTGCTTCCTCAGGAGGTATAGCACCCACTTTAATTATACAGCATTGTTTCTCTATGCATTTCGCAGGAATCAATGCCTGCTTCATCAGGAGGGAAATAATGGGGGAAAGTTATTTAAAGTGTGAAAGTGTTAATTGTCGAGAAGGCTTCAAAACTTTTTTGGGATAGCGTTGGGATGGGTTAAAACCTGTGCTAGACAGTTACATAGTTAGCTAGGCCGAAAAAAAGACACAAGTCCATCCAGTTCAACCATAAAAAAAAAGAAATAATAAATAAAAATAAAATATAATAAATAAAATATACAATATATAGGCAGTGTGTGGGGATGGTTTAGAACCCTTTTTTGGATAGCGTGGGGAGGGCTTAGAACTTTTTAAGATAGAATGGGGAGGGGTTAGAATATTTTTGGATAGATCCAGGAGGGGTAAGAACCTTTTTGGATGGAGTGGGGGAGAGCTTAGATCCATTTTTGGATAGAGTTGAGAAAGTTTAGAATTATGGATCGCTGCGGAAGGAGTGCCGACAACATCTACCTCACTACAGGAGGCTGTCTCACCTGCCACATGTACACGCTTAACGACAGGCTGCTAGAGACACCTCCGTTACCCTTGGTAACCACTGTATCGTCACACTGTATTAAATCTTGTACTGATGTCTTTATACCCCAATGTGTCTAGTGGCCCGAGCTGTGGACTATGTGTGTACTTGCATTACACCCCCTGAGTAACTTCAGATCATTGAAAGGCAAAGTTTCAAACACTTTTCTCAAAGAATAAATTAAGATGATGTCGACGACAGTGGACAGTCCAATTTATAGTGCAAAAATTCCCTAGCATCCCTAGTCCCTATTTACAGGCTTGTGGCTGCCCCAGCATACATGTTCAAGCAAAGTCTAATGCTGGCTGAGTCCACGTCTGGAATTTAGCTCCGGCTTCAACATGACATAGGTTATTCAGACTCCGGCAATGGCACCAGGTAGAGCATCCCTCTTCCAGTGTGTCTGAATCCCCCCCCCCCCCCCCCCCCCCCCCCCCCCCGGATCCAGGCCCTCTTCCCTTTTATAGCACACAGGACTGGAGGGTCAGACCCAAGTAAAACCTGCCAAGAAAAACCCAGGAGTTGCAGCTAACCCCTAACTTCCCACTGGGGCAGCTGTAACCTCTACAAGCCTACAAGCAGAGGGGATTTAGAACCATTATTGGATAGACTATGGAAGGCTTAGAACTTTTTAGATAGAGTGTGGAGGAGTTAGAACGTTTTTTGTTAGATCTAGGAGGGGTAAGAACCATTTTTGGATACGGAGCGATAAGAACTTTTATGAATTGTGTTAGGAGGGCTTAGAATAATATGTTTGGAGAAAGTAGGGAGGGCTTAGAATAATATGTTTGGAGAAAGTAGGGAGGGGTAAGAACCATTTTTGGATAAAGATGGGAGGGCTTAGAATCATTTTTGGATAGAGTGTGTGTGGTGTGTGTGTGTGGGAGGGGGGGGGGGGGGGGGGGGGGTGTTAGGAACCATTTTTGATATTAGGCATTTTTAATTTGGTAGATTCAGCTTCCACTGATTTCAATGGGGTTCAAGTTCAGCATCTGAACTTCTGAACTTCGAAGTTCACTGAGCCAGCCTTGCTTGAACCTAACCCAGGGCATGTCAGCTTGTAGGGTAGGCGGATGGTACCTCCTCCATGTTCCCCTCCTGGTTGGGCGCCAAGTGTGGGTCACATAGGAGGCCTATCCTGGGGTGGGTTCTTGTAGGCTATGCTAGGCACTTTGAACAGGGTCACTGCCTTGCACATAGGGTACCTTCATTTGTGCAGATGACTAAGCTTAGTTTCTTGATGTTAATGTACACCACTACTTCACTTGATGAATTTAGGATGGGCACGCAGTGTCAATGCCCTCTCCACTTTTCCAGTGCATCTCCGCTACCTCACTTCCAGTAACGGTATGGGGTTCCGCCATGCACCTAGTGTGGACTCCATGTGTGCACTTATCTCTTCCTCTTCCGTACCTGTGCACAGTTTGAGGACCACTGCAGTGCTGATCTGCTCCCGTTGCTATGGGCGATGGACGGCTCATGGAGATGGTGCAAGAGGTTATCCCACCGGCCCCAGGCACACACTTACGACAGGCTGCTTGTTAAACCTTCGTTACCCTTAAAGGTGTTGAACTGACCCAAACTGTAAACTATGTGTAGCAAAGTCCCAGGCCTCCTTCGGTCTAATGAGAACCTTCAGGGTCAGGGATAGCTGACATCCTTCTGTATGTAGTGGGTTGTGAGGCATGGTGAGTGTAAAGTTGTTAAAATTGTTGGGCGCCAGACACTACTTGGATGCAAAAGAAAGTTTATTTCTCTTAACAAACCTTTTTGGGGGAGAGAGGGTTAGGGCCAGGACACCCTTAGGTAGTTGCAAAATTAATTGGCAGACTCCGAGACTTCAAAAAGAGGACAGCCATGCAGGGAAAGGCACCCAGCAAGACGCCACATCTGCATGTGTAGGAATGCTGTCTCCTATGGCAACCGTCTTTAACAGTTCCAACACAAGGCTTAACAGTTCCTTCACTTTCACTCCTTGTAGTTCTTCAATACATTGAGCTCCCGGTCTCTCACTAGACCCTCTGATTCACTGTCACTGAATCCCTTGAGCTCCTCCAATCTTCACGGTGGTATCTTCCTCAAATGTCACCCCCGCTTCTCTGCTGGGTCCCTAGGTTGGCACTCTAGATACCTCTCAAGCTTGACCCACGCTGGCCTGCTTGGTCCCTGGCTTGACACACAAGGCTGCTCTGCAAGCATCACCGCTGGCTGGGTCCCTGGCTTGATTCCCACTGAAGTTTCCCGATTCTTCACCGTCCCCAGTTGGTGAGAACACTGCTCTGATACTTGCTTCAGCTACTCACTGTGGTCCCTGGTAATAAGGTGGTGGATAGTCCCTTACTGGCGACAGCTTCCCCTCTACCTCCGACCGCGACAGGTTCTCCGGGCCGACAGAATTGTCTCTGTTGGTTGGACTGCCACGGCAATCCCAACCCTGCGCTGCTCTCTTGCTTCTGGATAGGCCCTCAGACAGCCAGATGTGCCCGGGATAGGCCCAATCACCGGCCTAGCAACCTGGGCAATATGACACATGTCCACCCAGACAGTTGTCCAGGTGGCACAGAACATAGATCACCTGACCTCACCCGAATATATAGGCTTTCCCAGCAGGCCAAGGTATCCAAGAAAACCCCTGCCCATTGCCTGAGATACCCGATATACCCATAACCTGACCTTGCGTTGCCCTTCTCATATCTAGTACCACCAAGTACCCGGCCACCTAGTGGTGGAAGGGAAAAGTGCAACAAGGCCAAACTTAGGGAGAAATCGATAGATCTCTATCAATCGACCAGGATAACTACTCCTGGCAAGTAAATTTGTGAGGAGCAACCCTGCCTAAACTCCAGGGTGCTACATATGTATGGCAGTTACTTGCATTGCACCCCTTTATTAACTTCCGACCAGGCAAAGACAAAGTTTCAAAAGCCTTACTTAAATATCTTGGCATGACAATCAAGCAAAGCCAGCAGTCTTTCCTTAAGCTAATTCCTAAGTCAGGCTTGTGGCTGCCCCAGCGAACCTGCACAGGAAATAGTACATTTTTGGCAAAGTCCAAGGTGGCAGTATCCAGGGTTGGTATCTTCAGGGCAGTCTGCAGGTCCCAGCAATCCCCCTACATTGTGGAAGGCTCCTAAAGCCAGGTGTTCATCAGCAGGCACTCTGGATGATGGACTCTGGCAATGGCATTAGTAACCACAACGGCAGCCCGTGGGATCCGGACCCCTGTCCCTTTTATAAACCTACAGGACCAGTGGGTCGGATCCAAGAAGCTCACCAAGAAAAACCTAGGAAACCTAATATACTTTATCCCTCCCGACTGGGGCAGCATCTAACTAGGCTGAATCAGGCGACCTGCCTACAAGCTCATCACTAATAAAAACAACATGTACAAAGCCTCTATCCCTCCTCCTGGAATGCTTACATCACATTTTCCCAGGAAGCTGCAGGATCAGGTACTTACTGTGGTCCCTGGTAATAAGGCGGAGGGTAAACCGGTTGGTCATTAGTGGTAGGCTGCCTGCACCGGGAAGAAGCATCCAGTTTAAGAGGATGAAGAAGGAGGCATGGGACCCAGTGTATGTCACTCGGACAGCGAATCACAATGGGACAACAATGGATTTGCTGTGTTGGTGAGTATGTGTTTTAAAGGGAATGCAGCACTACAGGTAGGAGGGGAAAAACAACATGGGGGGGGGGGGGGGGAGTACAGATTTTGGCAGAAATGCCTCCTTGCCTGAACCACAAGCAGACTCTGAATTAGTGTGTGTGTTTTGTTTTTTTTTGGTACACAGGGTCAGTATAGGGCCACTTGTAGCCAAAAATATTCCTGCTAAAAGAAGAGAGAATATACTTACCTTTCCTACATCTTGAAACTTCCCCACTTTTCTGCTCCTCGGATGCTTCAAGCATTCGACCGGTTGAAAAAGGTTGACTACCTGTTTCCCTACCACATGTAGTTGTTCCTTCTGTTGGCTTATATGCCTAATAATAACGTACGGGCTGGTGGAAAAAAACTGGTGCAGCAGTTTAAAGTGGAGTTCCACCCACTTTTACAACTCTTCAGCATCCCTCACTAAACTGTGCACTGTAAACAAATTGGATATTTTTTAAATTTTTTTTTCAGCACAGACTGTATATCTGCTGTATTCATTTTTCACTTCCTCCTCCCTGGCCGCGGCCCATCGCATCATTTCCTGTTTGCAATGCCTCCTGGGAAGGGGCAGCAACTTCCTCTCAAACTGCCGTTGCTATGGAAACCTGACCTGAAACCTATTACACTGCTTCTATTCTAACCTATTACACCATCTCACCTGCCATCAATGATGGTCAGTTGCAAGAAAGGGGGCCCACCTCTGTTCATCCAACCAACGAGAGAGAGAGAGAGAGAGAGAGAGAGAGAGAGAGAGAGAGAGAGATGAGAGAAGAGAGAGAGAGAGAGAGAGAGAGAGAGATGAGCAGGTCAGAGACCAACAGTTAAGCTAAACCCTTGTTGATGTTGTCAGTTCTCTTTTGCAAGAAACTTCAGATACAGATCCTGCATCCACTATTGTGGTATCTTCAGGGCAGTCTGCAGGTCCCAGCAATCCCCCTACGTTGTAAAAAGGCTCCTAAAGCCAGGTGTTCATCAGCAGGCACTCTTGACTAGTGTAGCCCAGATATGACCCCCTAGCTGAAAAACCATCTTACTCCATATATTTTCTTACTTAATAAATAAGAGACCACACCAGTTATGGAGTTAAATGGCCATAACAGCTATTTTATTAAAAAATACCAAAATAAGAACTCCAATTTTCTTATATAATAAATAAAAACATAAAAAACACCATAACATTAACCCTTTCAGACCCCTGCTGAAAACAAAACAAAACAGGTTAAACCCCCATATTTATTGGTCAGTGACGGAGCAAAAGTGCTTATAACACAAACCTGATATCACCGATATCAACACCAGGGGGCACTGCGGGAGATAAAGAAACCCGTGGGTCTCTACCGTACCACCCGATAACCAACATTTCCCGCAGTGCACAATAACCATAAACATCAACAACGTTTGATGTAACAAGGAGGGGCCATCTATTGATGAGCCCCCCACACACTTTCCACCTCTATAACAGCTGCCGTCACTGACCAACAAAATAAACAACGCCAACCCCTTTAAGCTGTCATGACGTAAACAAAAAACTCTTCCCACGACCTGAAACGACAATGAAAACATTAACACATCCAATAACATAGTACCTAAGAAAAAGGGGGAGGGTGGGTGGGAAAAAACCTGCATCCTCGTGTCCCGACGCTCCCGCACTGCCTGGCTAGCTCCACCCCTCCCTTTTATATGGCCGCTCCCCCCTACTACATAACAGGGCCCTCCCCTGCCCTGTTAACTCATTACTGGCCGAAGTGTGTCACTTGACACACTGTCATGTACGGCCCTGCATTAAGTTCCCTTTCTGTCCACTGCACTCCGGTCCTTTCTGGATGATGGACTCTGGCAATGGCATTAGTAGTGAGAACAACAGCGGCAGCCCGCGGGATCCGGACCCCTGTCCCTTTTATAATCACACAGGACCAATGGTTTGGATCCAAGAAGCTCACCAAGAAAAACCTAGGGAACCTAATATACTTTATCCCTCCCGACTGGGGCAGCATCTAACTAGGCTGAATCAGGCGACCTGCCTACAAGCTCATCACTAATAAAAACAACATGTACAAAGCCTCTATCCCTCCTCCTGGAATGCTTACATCACATTTTCCCAGGAAGCTGCAGGATCAGGTACTTACTGTGGTCCCTGGTAATAAGGCGGAGGGTAAACCGGTGGGTCATTAGTGGTAGGCTGCCTGCACCGGGAAGAAGCATCCAGTTTAAGAGGATGAAGAAGGAGGCATGGGACCCAGTGTATGTCACTCGGACAGCGGATCACAATGGGACAACAATGGATTTGCTGTGTTGGTGAGTATGTGTTTTAAAGGGAATGCAGCACTACAGGTAGGAGGGGAAAAACAACATGGGGGGGGGGGGGTTGAGTACAGATTTTGGCAGAAATGCCTCCTTGCCTGAACCACAAGCAGACTCTGAATTAGTGTGTGAGTTTTTTTTTTTTTTTGGTACACAGGGTCAGTATAGGGCCACTTGTAGCCAAAAATATTCCTGCTAAAAGAAGAAAGAATATACTTACCTTTCCTGCATCTTGAAACTTCCCCACTTCAAGCATGCTTCAAGCATTTGACCGGTTGAAAAAGGTTGACTACCTGTTTCCCTACCACATGTAGTTGTTCCTTCTGTTGGCTTATATGCCTAATAATAACGTACGGGCTGGTGGAAAAAACTGGTGCAGCAGTTTAAGTAGATGAATTTGACCTGGTATCAGCCTTTTGTAGTCCCTGTATCATAGAGCTAAAGTGTCTCCTCCCCTGCTTCACAGAGCCCCCCCCCCCCCCGGGGGGGGGGGCGGGGGTCTCATAATGCCATTTGCTTTGGCGGAGAGAGAGAGAGAGAGAGAGAGAGAGAGACTAAACCCATGTTGATGTTGTCAGTTCTCTTTTACAAGAAACTTCAGATACAGATCCTGCATCCACTATTGTGCTAACTGTTCATACTGTTTCTAGGCTAGGCCCAACGCAACCAAGTTACCTGTTCTGACCCCCAGAGTGCTGAAAATGTGCACACCCTAACATCTAATGCCACGTACACACGACCAGACTTCGACGGACTAGGTCCGACGGTCTTCCCGACGGACTTTCGGCGGAGTTCCGACTGACTTTACAAATGAACGGACTTGGCCACACACAATCACACCAAAGTCCGACGGATTCAAACGTGATGACGTACGACCGGACTAGAAAAAGGAAGTTCATAGCCAGTAGCCAATAGCTGCCCTAGCGTCGGTTTTCGTCCGTCGGACTAGCATACAGACGAAAGGATTTTTCAACCGGACTCGAGTCCGTCGGAAAGATTTGAAACATGTTTTAAATCTAAAGTCCGTCTGATTTTTAGACAGCAAAGGTCCACACACGATCGAATTGTCTGGCGGATTTGTTCCGGTCGTGTGTACGTGGCATAACTGCTGCAATTGGGTCTGCTTCTGTCTAAAGTACTGATCTGCATCTAAAGATTCCCTTCCCTGCTAAAACCAGCTTCTAAGGTACAAAACTGCAATTTACAGACACACCCTTATTTCCCTGCGTGCCAACATCTTCAAAGGGCCCCAACGTAGTCGGCAGAAGATTATATACTCAGACCATTTTATCCTGAGGGCAGATCTGTGTTTAACTTTAAATCTTTATTTCTCAAGCCAAAACGTAGCCCCTTTGTTTGAAAAGCCCTCAAGTGGCATATTTGATCCATGTTGTTACTTGGGGTGATTTATCACATACAGCGGGCTACTGCTTATGCGCTTGGAGTCACTGAAGCCCTGTAAGCGACTCTGTGAAGCTCAAATTCTTGCTTACCTGTTAAGGTTTACAGAGAGGTATACTGGTGGTGTCAGTGAGGTTGAGGCCTCACATTGGGCTGGACCAGAACAGAGTACCCAAATCTACCAGTGGCTCCTGTGGGGTAGCGCCACCTTATTCCAAATTACGAGGGGATAAGGGCCTCATCCTGTCCCCCACAGGGAGTTTAGAAGCCTCTTTTAGAATAAGGGTATATAGAATATATAATACACCTTGTTACTTGGTACTTGTTACTGATTTACGACAAAAAAATTTAAAAAGATAATAAAAATATCCAGACTGTGAAAAAAATATATATATTTGTACCATAAACAAACATATACAATGTCCCCCTATGCAAATCCAACATCAGTCACCTTGATAACGTCGTCAAACACTTTAGACCCACCTCAATTATAATGATCCACCATCGATAATGTTGATCCACTGACACAATGACCTGCTAATGCAATATTGTTCACCTGCCTATACTCCCATTGCAAATGACAGAGAGGGCCGGACTGAATGTAGTTGAAAGGAATGTAAGGGAGGGCCGGACATGACTGGGTGTCTAGTGACACACCAGGGGAAAGTATTAGGGATTGGTTGCAGTGGGTGGCCAATAGGAACCCGGAGGGGAGCGGCAATATAAAAAGGGGGCGTGGTCGAGCGGAGTCAGTCGGCTTCTAAAATTCACAGGAGGAGGCAGTTTTCCCACCCACCCTCCCTATTGTTAAGTTTTTGTTTTGAAGGTTTTAATGTTTTTGTTATCGTTTCAGGAAAAGCAAGGTGACATCCGGAAGAGGTGGGGTGGCGGTGTTTTATTGTTGGTCAGTGACGGTGGCAGTTATGTAGTTGGTAAGTGTGTGGGGGGCTCATCAGGAGATGGCCCCTCCGGTGTAGTACATCGAAGTAATTTGATGATTACTCTGTGTGCACTGCGGGATAGCGTTTTGTCTCCGGGCGGTTTAAGTGGAGGCCTACTTGGTTTCGGTTAAATCCCGCAGTGCCCCCTGGTGTTATATATATATATATATATATATATATATATATATATACGGTAATTTACTTGGTTATGTTATAAGTGTTAGCCCCGTCACTGACCAACAAAAAGAGGGTATAACCGATGGTTATTTGTGTTTACGGTCATATGTTATGGTTATTTATGTATGGTTATTTATACGGTTTTATATGGTTATTTATATTTTGGAATAAAATGGAGTTAATTTTAATAAAGGCTGTTGTGGCCATTTACTCCACAAAGCACGGTGTGGTCCATTATTTAAAGGGGGTAAGTGAAAGGGGGGTGAGGAAAGGGTTGTCACAACATGGGGGGAATTACTAGGCTACACGGGTCAAGGTCAATGACCAGTTCCTGTAAACAAACAGGCCAGGGATTCTGGGAGACATCAATGACCAAATATGGTCATGACCATAATTGGTCAATCACGTCACCCAAGATCCCAGAGACTGCAACAAATAACCTTAAAAAAAAAAAGACCACCTTTCCCCTCCTGTCAAAAAAAACTAAAAAAACTGTACGCATATAATGTCCTGTAGGGATCAGTGGAGGAACCTGAGCTCCTAGCGTAGGACAGAGGTATCCAACCCACCTGGAAGTATCTTATCGCAGTGATTTCTGTAGCTCATAAAAGGTACAGATTTTACTCGCTTTGCCCCAGACAGGTACAAATTCAGCCGACTCATGTACAGGGAGCCTCCGAGTAAGGCTGTTTTAGGATATTGACCAGGGGGGGGGGTTCTTCAACTACCCAACCTGACTGATATTATAAGACCACCCATGGAGATACACAACATCCATTAAACTGGAAGGTTACAGAATAAAGTCCTGGACATTGCATTTTCTTGGCGTCTGGAGGAAAGCGTTTTCTCTCTTTTACACTTTCCTCATTACTCTCAAAGTTACGGCAGAAAAAACGACTAAGTCTCCATTGGCAGGAGCCCAGACCAACTGGTCCTCTCCTCCTCAGCCGGATTCTTGCACACTTTGGGGCGGTGGTAACATCTTGACGGCAGTGTGTGTTTGCATGTTGCCCAGATGGCGGGGGGGACGCCATTTGCGAGCGATGACGCCTATTTTATAAAGCCAGGCAAATTCATTCAGTGAACCGGCTCCTGCCTACATTACTTCCCCCATCTTGGCGTCTGTTCGTTATTATGCATGGACACGGACAGGCCGGCCCGCAGAATGCAGAACTTTCCCTTTTTCCTTGTGTTTTCTCGCCATAAAACTTTTATGACTAACGTACAGAATTGTTCACACGTTCCGCCTGTGCAGCTAATTCTGAAACACACACATGGCTGCGCTATAGAATGGGAGAGCCTTGAGCATCAGGAACTAGGATATTTCATTTCATTATGGACTTTTTTTTAAAGGGGACCTTCCATGAAGCCCCCCCTAATAACCACCAGCAAAAAAAAAATACCGTTGTGCTTATAATCCCTGCAAGGGGCTGGAGTTCATCCTCAGGGGATTATGAGCACCCAACTCTGCCGGCACGCATGGTGATGATCAGTGGCATCACTAGGGTTGGTGTCACCCGGTGCGGAAAAAAAATGGTGACACCCCCCCCCCCCCCAACTATAGTCCCCCCCTCAGTACAGACCCCCTCCACTAAATACAGACCCCCTCCACTAACTACAGACCCCCCTCCCGCAGTATGGATCCCCCTCCCTCAGTACAGACCACTAAAGTTGCCACCTCATCCCTTTAAACACGAACACATATTAATTACACAGGTTCCGTGGCTGATTAAGATGGTAATTAAACTCACTTAGTGCCTTATCTGCATTCAATTAGCCTCAGACCCTGTGTAATTCATATGTGTTCGGGTTTAAAGGGATGAGGTGGCAACTCTACAGACCACCCACCATCAATATAGACCCCCTCCCTCAGTATAAACCTCCCCCCTTCAGTGCAGACCCCTCCATCAGTACAGACACCCCCACCTCTGTACAGACACCCCCACCTCGGTGAAGACACCCCCACCTCAGTGCAGACCCCCCCAGCATTAGACACCCCCCTCAGTGCAGACCCCCCCCAGCATTACAGACACCCCCCCCTAAGTGCAGACCCCCCAGCATTACAGACACCCCCCCCTCAGTGCAGACCCCCGCAGCATTACAGACACCCCAACCTCGGTGCAGACCCCCCCAGCATTACAGACACCCCAACCTCAGTGCAAACCCCCCCAGCATTACAGACACCCCCTCAGTGCAGACCCTCCAGTGCAGACCCCCTCAGTACAGACACCCCCCTCAGTGCAGACCCCCTCAGTACAGACACCCCCTTTAGTGCAGACCCCCTCAGTACAGACACCCCCCCCAGTGCAGACCCCCCTCAGTACAGACACCCCCTTTAGTGCAGACCCCCCTCAGTACAGACACCCCCCTGGGTGCAGACGCCCCAGTGCAGACCCCCCATAGTACAGACACCCCCCCTGGGTGTAGACACCCCAGTGCAGACACCCCCAGCAGTACAGACACCCCCTCAGTACAGACACCCCCCTCCGTGCAGGCCCCCCAGTGCAGACAACCCCCACGGTGCAGACACCCCAGTGCAGACTCCTCCAGTACAGACCCCCAGTGCAGACCCCCCCCAGCAGTACAGAAACCCCTCTTACAGACCTCAGAACAGCAAATACACACAGCGGTGTGTGTCCCTCGACCTCGGGCTCCTCCTCCTCTGTGGATGTAAACAGAGAGGAGGGGGAGGCAGCTTTGTTCCGCTCCGCTGAGAGACACAGCCGCGGCGCGAGACACAGGGCAGCGGGCGGTGTTAGCGGTGCCGATACCCACGGGTGTCACCCCTCTGGCGGGTGTCACCCGGGTGCGGCCCGCACCCCTCGCACCCGCCTAGCAACGCCACTGGGGTTCGTTTTATGGCATTTTTATTAATAATTTTTTTTTACTAGTAATGGCGGCGATCAACGATTTTTATCATGACTGCGACATTATGGCGGACACATCGGACAATTTTGACACATTTTTGGGGCCATTGTCATTTATACAGCGATCAGTGCTATAAAATTGAACTGATTACTGTAAAAATGTCACTGGCAGTGAAGGGGTTAACACTAGCTGGCTAGGAAGGGGTTAACTGTGTCCTAGGGAGTGATTCTAACTGTTAGGGGGCGTGGCTACGTGTGACACATCACTGATCACCACTCCCGATCTCAGGGAGCTGTGATCAGTGACAGTGTCACTAGGCAGAACGGGGAGATGCATGTTTACATCAGCATCTCCCTGTTCTTCAGCTCCGTGAGACGATCGCAGGTATCCCCACCGACATCGAGTCTGCGGGACCCGCGTTCCTACTCATGGAGCTTGCGGCAGGGTCATGCATGCGCCGCCGCCGGCGGCGCGCACGCGAGCACACGGCGGGAAATTTATAGGGACGTACCTGTACACCCATTTCCCAGCCCTGCCATTCTGCTGACATAAATGTACATACGGCAGTCGGCAAGTGGTTAAATCCCCTTTCCTCCATTCTGATGCTCGGTTTGAACTTCAGCAAGTCGTCTTCACCACGTCTAGATGCCTAAATGCATTGAGTTGCTGCCATGTGATTGGCTAATTAGCAATTTGTGTTACTGTGCAGCTGAACTGGTGTACCTAATGAAGTGGCTGGTGAGTGTATATGGGCCTTGGTGGCATATCTATAGAGCCCCCTTCTATTTGAAGTTTTGCTGTACATTACCAAATTGCAGCAGTCTTGGCTCCCCCCGGCGGCTATAGCCGCTCGCTGTATCACTCGGCCCCGCCCCCCCGGCGCGCTGCGTCATTGGATGTGATTGACAGCAGTGCGAGCCAATGGCTGCGCTGCTTTCAATCCATCCACTCTAGCCAATCAACGGCCATGGATGTCGGGGGCGAGTGCGGGACTTTCGAGGGGGTCAGGTAAGTAAAACGGGTGGCTGGGGGGGGGGGGGGCGGTATTGTCAGATGTTTTTTCACCTTAATGCATAGAATGCATTAAGGTGAAAAAACTTTTACCTTTACAACCCCTTTAACCCCTTGACCCCCCACCTAGTGGTTAGCCTCTTCCCTGCCAGTGTCATTTACACAGCAATCAGTGCATTTTTATAGCACTGATCGCTGTAAAAAAATGACAATGGTCCCAAAATAGTGTCAAAAGTTTCCGATGTGTCCGCCATAATGTCGCAGTCCCGATAAAAATCGCAGATCGCCGCCATTACTAATAAAAAAAAAATTCATAAAAAAATGCCATAAATCTATCCCCTATTTTGTAAACGCTATAACTTTTGCG
This sequence comes from Lithobates sylvaticus, assembly GCA_028564925.1. Taxonomy (NCBI): domain Eukaryota; kingdom Metazoa; phylum Chordata; class Amphibia; order Anura; family Ranidae; genus Lithobates; species Lithobates sylvaticus. The sequence continues at coordinate 14,134,519 of CM053026.1, read as the reverse complement.
CAAACCAATCAATATATGCTTATTGCGATTTTTTTCTTTACCAAAAATATGTAGAAGAATACGTATCGGCCTAAACTGAGGAAAAAATTTTTTTTTTTATATATATTTTTGGGGGATATTTATTATAGCAAAAACTAAAAAAATATTGTGTTTTTTTAGAAATTGTCGCTCTTTTTTTTTTGTTTATAGCGCAAAAAAATAAAATCCGCAGAGGCGATCAAATACCACCAAAAGAAAGCTTTATTTGTGGGGAAAAAAGGACATCAATTTTGTTTGGGTACAATGTCGCACGACCGCGCAATTGTCAGTTAAAGCGACGCAGTGCCGAATCGCAAACAGTGCTCTGCTCAGGAAGGGGGGTAAAATCTTCCGGGAGCTGAAGCGGTTAACCTAACACAGCAAATTGGAGTTTTTTTTTTTTTTCACATGGCTCAACCACTGAAAAAAAAAGTGTACGACCAGGGCAGTACCAACGCCAAAGATGACCCATTCAAGTGAACGTGGTCACAAATATAAACTGCCCCGTGGCGCCGGCTTTTTAGGGTTAAAGCGGGCAGTGAGGAGGGAACATATCACCGTCCATCCTCCGCCATCCAAATCGTGTTCCACCGCAAAGTCTTATACGGTCGGAAATTCCGACGGAAAATGTCCGGTCGGACCATGTTGTCGGAAAATCCGCCCGCGTGTGGGCTCCGATTTCGGACAAAATCCGTCGGAAAAAAATCTGACGGATTTTGTGGTCGGAATTTCCGACCGTGTGTGCGGGGGCTTAAAAACGTCCAATACTGAATTCACAAATCTTTAACTCAAGGATAAGGATCGTTATTTTCACTCATGTGACCGTTATTTTCAAATCTCATTGGGCTCACCGTCACTTTTTTGGCACCGCAGCGGCTCCCTATCCTGGTTCGTGATCTGAACCTCCTGGAAGGATCGTTATTTCCCAGAGATAAGACAAAGCGGCGGCAGGATATGACCTTCCACTAAATCATCCCTTCAGCTTTTTTTTGTTCTCCAGGCGGCGTGGTTTAGACGGAACGAGTTACGAGTTACGTCGGCAGAATGGCACGGCTAGGCAAAAGCACGTATATATACACGTCCCCTTTAATTGCCTAGCCGTGGGGTCGCGCGCCGCCGCCGGCACGCTCGCGACCCGGTCGTGACCCGATCGCCGCTGGTGTCCCGCGATCGGGTCACAGAGCTGAAGAACGGGGAGAGGTCTGTGTAACCAAACCTCTCCCCACGCTTCCTACTCTGCCTGTCACTGATCGGCTGTTCCCTGTCATCGGGAAAGCCGATCAGTGACGTCAGACGTCAGCCACGCCCTCCAATGTAAAAAAAAAGTCACAGACCATAACCCCTCCCCGCCCCTAGTGGTTAACTCTTTCACTGCCACTGTCATTTATACAGGAATCAATGCATTTAAATAGCACTGATTGCTGTGTAAATGACCATGGTCCTAAAAATGAGTCAAAAATGTCCGATGTGTCCGCCATAATGTTGCAGTCACAATAAAAAATCGCTGATCGCCGCCATTACTAGTAAAAAAAAAAAATATTAATAAAAATACTATAAAACTATCCCCTATTTTGTAAACGCTATAACTTTTGCGCAAACCAATCAATAATCGCTAATTGTGATTTTTTTTACCAGAAGAATACGTATCGGCCTAAACTGAGGAAAATATAGCATTTTTTTACAAAATTGTCGCTCTATTTTTGTTTATAGCGCAAAAAATAAAAACCGCAGGGGCGATCAAATACCACCAAAAGAAAGCTCTATTTGTGGGGAAAAAAAGGACGCCAATTTTGTTTGGGAGCCACGTCGCACGACCGCGCAATTGTCAGTTGAAGCGACGCAGTGCCGAATCGCAAAAAGGGGCCTGGTCCTTTGGCTGCCCATTGGTCCGGGGCTGAAGTGGTTAAAGTGTATCAACATTTTGAGCGGATCACATAAAGCAGTCCTGCAGCTGCAGCGCATCAGACGGCGCGCACGCACACACACACGCCAATTAAAAGTGATACATTAAACAGATTGGCACCACGCCCGCCCGTGCCATCACAGGAGGTAGAGCATCGGCTGGCTGCGGCACAAATCGCTTTTCTCCCTTCTCGCCGTCCCAGATGGGATCGCCACGTCTTGGCTCCGCAGATGTTCTGCCGCGGCTGGATTAACAATGCAAATCTCTTCATGGCTTCTCGTCGTCGGAGGGGTGGTGGACAGATGACGTGCCTCCGTTTTAGAGGGAAGGTTCAAGAGGAGATCGGTGGACAATCGTTACACCGGGAGGAAAAAGTCAAATAACCGTTACTCGGTTCTGGGTGGAGGGAACCCGTTGGCATTTGAAGATGGATTTCCCTGTATCCATAGGATAGCATCATGCTGGCCCTACATGATACAATCTCTATACAATTTCCTTTAGATTTACCAAAAACTTGTGTCTTGTAAAAAAAAAACGACCTAAGTGATCTATTCCATTTGTACTTAAGCACGTGGCGACCATGCTATAGCCAAATCACAGCTACAGACAGCTCGCTCATTCACTTCTGGGAGGGCATCTCTTGATGTCCTCGCAGAACCGCCCCATCCGCGCGCCCGCTATGGTGCACACCGTAGCCGTGATAGCCGTGTCCCTCACAGCTGATTCCAGATCGGGGTCAAGAGCCGATCACAGCTAATCACGATGTGAACACACTTGTCGGTTATCGGCATTCCTTTTCTCATGCTGTCACAGCGTGGGGAGAGAAGAGAGACGGTAACCGGCTGGCGTGAAAGGGGAAATCTGCGCTGATCATCAGTGTCCTGGTCATCAGTGCTGCCAACCAGTGCCCATCAGTGCTGCCAACCAGTACCCATCAGTGCTGCCTATCAGTGCACATCAGTGCTGCCTATCAGTGCACATCAGTGCTGCCTATCAGTGCACATCAGTGCCACATACTATTGCAGCCTCATCAGTGCCCTCCAGTGCCACCACATCAGTGCCCATCAGTGAAGCCTATCAGTGCCCATCAGTGTTGCCTATCAGTGCTGCCTCATTAGTGCCCATCAGTGCTGCTTATCAGTGACTATCAGTGCCACCTATCAGTGCACATCAGTGCCACATATCATTGCAGCCTCATCAGTGCCCCCTCATCAGTGTCCATCAGTGCAGCCTATCAGTGCCCATCAGTGCTGTCTTTCAGTGCCCATCGGTGTCGTCTATTAGTGCCCATCAGTGCTGCCTCATTAGTGCCCATCAGTGCTGCTTATCAGTGCACATTAATGCCACATTGCATTGCAGCCTCATCAGTGCCCATCGGTGCTGCCTATCAGTGCCCAGCAGTGCTGCCTACCAGTGCTGCCTATCAGTGCACATCAGTGCCCATCAGTGCCGCCTATCAGTGCCCATCAGGCCTGCCTATAAGTGCACATCAGTGCCACATATCATTGCAGCATCTACAGTGCCCACCAGTGCCACCTCATCAGTGCCCATCAGTAAAGCCCATCAGTGACCATCAGTGCTGCCTCATCCGTGCACATCAGTGAAGGAGAAAAATTACCCGTGTACAAAAGAAAGCTCTATTTGTGTGAAAAAAATGATAAAAATGTCATCTGGTTACAGTGTAGCATGACCGCCCAATTGTCATTCAAAGTGTGAGAGCGCTGAAAGCTGAAAATAGGCCTGAGCAGGAAGGGGGTGAAAGTGCCCGGTAGGCAAGTGGTTAACCTGTTCCTGCCAACTGCGTATATGCAGCCTCACAGAGGTGGGTCTTCTTCCGGGAGGGGGAGGGGGGGCACTTTCTACATGTGTGTGCCTGTGTTTGTGCTGGGAGCACAATGGGCCGTTCTACTTGCAAGAAATGTGTGTGTGTGGGGGGGGGGGGGGGAATTCCCCCTCCCCTCTTTAAAAATTGTGCTGCACTGAAGCGCATGGTGATGCGTCTCACCATGCATTAAAAGCGCAATGCAGAAAAAGAGGTGTGAACCGCCCATTAAACATGGCCGCGCTGGAGAAGCCGAATAAAGAGAGTACACCGGACTCCATGGTCAGGTATTCATGTTCTGTTTTGTTTTTTGAGACGGGACGATGAGATTTTATTTTTTGGAAAGGGAGGGTGGGGTGTGTTAGGCGGAAGGGAAATATATGATCTCTGTGTGATGGGACTAACACACTTCAAGTCCTATAGGTGCTTCTGGGAACAAAATATATGATCTCTGTGTGATGGGACTAACACACTACAAGTCCTATAGGTGCTTCTGGGAACAAAATATAGGAGCTCTGCCTGCCTGCCACGAACACACTACAAGTCCCTCTTTCTAACTCAATCTCTCTAAGTAAATCTCTCTAACTAAATCCAGCAGAGTGACACAGAACGATCCTGCTCTATCTACGCCGGAACAGCATGTGACCGGCGCAGACGGCGTGGCGGCCTTTTATAAGAGGGGGCGTGTACTAAAGCCCCTGAGCTGTAATTGGCTACAGGCGTCCTGCCTGTAGCCAATTATGGCTCTTCGAGTTTCCGGCGCTGTGATTGGCCAAGCATGCGGGGTCACAGTGCATGCTTGGCCAATCATCAGCCAGCAATGCACTGCGCCGGCCGCGCCGGCCGCAATGCATTGCACGAACGTGATGCGAGCGGCCAAAATAGTTCTGGGCTCGCCGAGCGAGCGAACACCCGGTGCTCGATGCGAACATGGGTTCGCATCGAGCACCGGGCCCATCCCTACCTGGCATGTCTAGCAGTAGCTTAGCAAGTCATTTTAAAACTTGCAGCACAATTACTTGCTATCTAGGAAGTGACATATTTGGAGATCTTGATGAATGGGCTATTTTCACAGAACACCGGAACACACCTGCTGGTTTTTCCAAAACACAACCACTTGGTGATCCTGAAACACAGCTGCTGGTGATCCTGGAACACACCCACTTGGTGATCCTAAAACACAACTGCTGGTGATTCTGGAACACACCTGCTTGGTGATCCTAAAACACAACTGCTGGTGATTCTGGAACACACCTGCTGGTGACAGTGGCGGCCCGTCCATAGGGGGCGCCCGGGCGCTGCCCCCTCCCCCCCCCCCTCCTTGAAGTTAAAAAATAAAAAAAAATAAAAAAATAAAAAAAGTTAAAAAAAAAAAAAAAAATTATTTAAACATGTCCCTTTAAAAAAAAAATTATTTTTTTTTTCGTTTTTATGTGCACTGTATCCTGGCGCCGGGCGCCGGGCACAGTGCAGTATGCACCGCGCTATCACCAATAGATAGATTCATGCATTGCTTGAATCTATCTATTGTCACCGCTGCCGCCTCCTATTCAGGTGTCCGGCCCCTGATCTGAATTACAGTGGGGGGGTGTTTCTGGAAGCGCCCCTATTAGAGCTGTAAGCTCTAATAGGGGACCTTATTAGAGCGGTGTGCTCTAATAGGCTTCCCTAAGTGTAAACAGCGGGCGCACTGCTGTGCGTTCGCTGATTACACAGTATTGTGTTAGAGAAGCGAATACATCGCTTCCCTAACACAGACCCGCCTCTCAGCCAATCAGGTTGCCAGGTCTGTTACCTGTAACCTGATTGGCTGAAGTCACAGGCGCTGTGATTGGACGCTAGGCGTCCAATCATAGCAGAAGACAGGAGGAGCGCGGGAGAAGAAGACCTCGGACGATAGCAGAAGACAGGAGGAGCGCGGGAGAAGAAGACCTCGGACGATGAGACACCGCTCGCCGCCTGACGCCGTCACCAGCTGCACATCGAGACAAGGTAAGTGCAGAGGGCAGGCAGGGGGCACAGTGGCAGCACTTGGAGGAGCACTCTGGCAGCACTTGAAGGGGCACTCTGGCAGCACTTGAAGGGGCACTCTGGCAGCACTTGAGGGGCACAATGGCAGCACTTGAAGGGGCACTCTGGCAGCACTTGAAGGGGCACTCTGGCAGCACTTGGAGGGGCACAATGGCAGCACTTGAGGGGCACAGTGGCAGCACTTGAGGGGCACAGTGGCAGCACTTGAGGGGCACAGTGGCAGCGTTTGATGGGCACAGTGGCAGCATTTAATGGGCACAGTGGCAGCGTTTGATGGGCACAGTGGCAGCATTTAATGGGCACAGTGGCAGCGTTTGATGGCACAGTGAGGCTGTTTGTTTGCGCCCCCCCAAAAATTTTGAGCACCAGCCGCCACTGGCTGGTGATCCCGGAATACACCCCCTTGGCCATCCTTAAACACAGCTGCTGGTGATCCTGGAACATACCCACTTGGTGATCCTAAAACACAGCTGCTTGTGATTCCTTAAACACAGCTGCTAGTGATCCCAGAACGCACCCACTTGGTGATCCTGAAATATAGCTGCTGATGATTCTGGAACACACCCGCTTGGTGACCCTGAAACACAGCTGATGGTGATTCTGGAACACAGCTGCTATTGATCCTGGAACACACTCACTTGCTGATCCTGAAACACAGCTGCTGGTGATTCTTGAATACACCAGCTGGTGATCCTGGAACACAGCTTCTGGAATTCCTGAATATAGCTTGCGGGGCCCCCGCTCAGGATACTGTAGTCCTGTAAGGTGGATTCTGCTATGAGGGTGCAGGCTTGGAGCGAGTCCATCTTAACTGAAAACATGCTGTGGAAGTGGGGGGATGTACCGGCAGCTGCACATCTTTCCCATCCATGTGATTAACAAGAAAAGGCAGCCTCAGCTTGCTCCATCTAAGCCACAACCCCCATGCATTTCACCCTGACCTTAGGGCTTAATGATGGAGGTGACTACCTCCATGACTAAACCCCAGGGGTGACGCAAAACACACTGGGCGTGGCTTAAATGGAGTGAGCTGAGTCTGATTTTGCTTGTTAATCACACGGGTGGGAAAGGTGTGTGGCTGCTGGTATTATCCCCCACTTCCACAACTTCTGATAATGCTGGGACATACCTGCTGGTGATCCTGAAATGCAGCTACTAGTGATCCTGGAACACAGCTGTTGATGATGCTCGGAAACATCTGATAGTCATCCTGGAACACAACTTCTGGTAATGCTGGAACACACTTGCTAGTGATCCTGATTTACAGCTACTGTTGATCCTGGAACAGCTGTTGGTGATGCTGGAAAACATGTGATAGTCATCCTGGAACACATATTCTGGTAATGCTGGAACACACTTGCTAGTGATCCTGAAACACAACTTCTGATTATGCCGGAACACAGCCACTGGTGATCCTAAAGCAAACCTGCTGGTGAACCTGGAACACCGTCTGGTAATGCTGAAACAAACCTTATGGTAATGCTGGGACACACCTGCTGGTGATCCTGAATTACAGCTACTGATGATTCTGGAACACAGCTGTTGGTGATGCTGGAAAACATCTAATAGTCATCCTGGAACACATGTTCTGGTAATGCTGGAACACACTTGCTGGTGATCCTGAAACACAACTTCTGATGATGCTGGAACACAGGCACTGGTGATCCTAAAGCACACCTGCTGGTGATCCTGGAAAACACCTTCTGGTAATGCTGGAACACACATTCTGGTCATCCTGAATTACAGCTACTGGTAATCCTGGAACACAGCTGTTGGTGATGTTGTAAAACATCTGATAGTCATCCTGGAACACATCTTCTGGTAATGCTGGAAAACACTTGCTGGTGATCCTGAATTGCAGCTACTGGTGACCCTGGAACACAGCTGTTGGTGTTGCTGGAAAACATCTGATAGTCATCCTGGAACACATCTTCTGGTAATGCTGGAACACACTTGCTGGTGATCCTGGAACACAACTTCTGATGATGCCGGAACACAGCCACTGGTGATCCTAAAGCACACCTGTTGGTGATCCTGGAACACAACTTCTGGTAATGCTGGAACACACTTGCTAGTGATCCTGATTTACAGCTACTGTTGATCCTGGAACACAGCTGTTGGTGATGCTGGAAAATATCTGATAGTCATCCTGGAACACATCTTCTGGTAATGCTGGAACACACTTGCTGGTGATCCTGGAACACAGCCACTGGTGATCCTAAAGCACACCTGCTGGTGATCCTGGAACACACCTTCTGATAATGCTGAAACACACCTTCTGGTGATCCTGAATTACAGCTACTGGTGATCCTGGAACACAGCTGTTGATGATGCTGGAAAATATCTGATAGTCATCCTGGAACACATCTTCTGGTAATGCTGGAACAAACTTGCTGGTGATCCTGGAATACAGCTGCTGGTGATACTGGAACAAAGCTTCTGGTAATGCTTGAACAAACTTGCTGGTGATCCTGGAACACAGCTGTTGGTGATGCTGGAAAACATCTGATAGTCATCCTGGAACACATCTTCTGTTAATGCTGGAACACACCTGCTGGTGATCCTGGAACAAAGCTTCTGGTAACGCTTGAACAAACTTGCTGGTGATCCTGGAACACAGCTGCTGGTGATCCCGGAACACACACTGAAATCTCCTTGTTGACATTTCGCACAAGCAAAAACTGCTACTACTTAGAAGTATTGATAAGCCACCAATTCCTTCCATGGACTTTCAAAGAGGAACTCTAGGAATAATCGATTTGTACAATCGCCATTGGGCCAGCTCGGTTACCTGTAACTTTTAGATTCGTCACATCTGGGGGGCTTCAGGGGAGTCTCACAATCACTGTAGCAGTCTGTGCCACATACAGGATGTGATTTCCTGTTCCCGCTGCGCTGGACTGTTTCTCTCTCTCTGGTGCAGTGAAGAAGGAGAGTCGCTCAGCACCTCCTCTATTCAGATAAGGTGTTGTATCCTTTTTTAATGAATACAAGACGTTCTCCGATTGGACGAGGTGGAGAGAAGGGACCAGTGATGTCACAATCTACCCTTGTCTAGGTGACCCTGGATGATGCTTTACCAAAGATGGCGCCATCCTCCTAGCAAACCTCAGTGCATATATTACAGTCCTATTTATGAATGCCATACGGAAATGCTGACCCATAACAAAGAACTGGATATGAAGAGTTGCGGCGTCGCGTCACTCCGCGGTGTACACACAGGTGGACAGTCTGTACTGGTCGCCAAAAAGGTGGGAGGAGCTGGGACCCGTCAACATGACAAATCAGGGGAAGGAGTTTGGCCATGACATATCTGAGAAAAATTAAAAGCTCAGCAGCCAGAAAAAAAAGTAAACTTGGGTTTTTAAAGTTGTCCGCCCGGCGCCAAGGTCACGGCGCGGTATTAAACTGAGTACATAATTTGAAGGTATCTTTATTTCAATCAATGAAAAATTACACATAATAGTTCCCACTTCAAGTGATTAACTTTAATTTGAGCTGACAGGCGGCTAAAAAAAAAAAAAAAAAAAAGTCACCATCTGCCGCACACTTGTACAGCCCATCCGCGGCGTGTCCCGCGCCTAGTGCGCGCCGGGGCCGTGGCGCACCGGGGGAAAAGTCGTACACTGTGGGCCTATTTACATTATATATGCAGATGTATGCATGCTCATTATGCAGATTTATGCGCCTATTTGAACTATTTGATTCTCAGTGTTCGATGAATAGGGCAGAGTGCATAGGAGTCGAGGAGATCGATTTTTAACTCGCAGCGGGTCCATCCAAGCTGGCCTTTCCGAAATCTTCATTTTTGGACTACGGTTGGGAACCCCAGTCAATGTTTGTGCATTGCTGATGATAAGCATTGTATAGAGGCTTTGTGCCCGGAATTCAGCTTTCACATGTACAGGCAATTTAATTGAATATATTCTTCGGTAGCTACAAATTATTTTGCAAACCCAGATATTATCATGCAAAAGTAGCAGGAACATCATCACTGTGCTGTACATAGCCTGTGCAGAGAGTAGAGCTGTGGGAGGGGCCCAGGAGGCTTCATCCATTATAGAAAACTACAGGGGGCAGAGACAAGCTGTGGGAGGGGCCCAGCAGGCTCCATCCACTATAGAAAACTACAAGGGCGGAGACAATCTGTGGGAGGGATGAGCCCAGCAGACTTCATCCATGATAGAAAGCTACAGGAGGCGGAGACAAGCTGTAGGAGGGGCCCAGCAGGCTCCATCCACTATAGAAAACTACAGGGGGTGGAGACAAGCTGTGGGAGGGGCTCAGCAGGCTCCATCCACTGTAGAAAACTACAGGGGGCGGAGACAAGCTGTCATAGGGGCCTAGCAGAATCCATTCACTATAGAAAACTACAGGGGGTGGAGACAAACTGTGGGAGGGACCCAGCAGACTCCATCCATGATAGAAAACTACAGGGGGTGGAGACAAGCTGTGGGAGGGGCCCAGCAGGCTCCATTCACTATAGAAAACTACAGGGGGGAGACAAGCTGTGGGAGGGGCCCAGCAGGCTCCATCCACTATAGAAAACTACAGGGGGTGGAGACAAGATGTGGGAGGGGCCCATTCATTATAGAAAACTACAGGAGGTGGAGACAAGCTGTGGGAGGGACCCAGCAGACTCCATCCACTATAAAAAACTACAGGGGGTGGAGACAAGCTGTGGGAGGGGCCCAGCAGACTCCATGCACTATAGAAAACTACAGGGGGTGGAGACAAGCTGTGGGAGGGGTCCAGCAGGCTCCATCCACTATAGAAAACTACAGGGGGCAGAGACAAGCTGTGGGAGGTGCCCAGCAGACTCCATCCACTATAGAAAACTACAGGGGGCGGAGACAAGCTATGGGAGGTGCCCAGCAGACTCCATCCACTATAGAAAACTACAGGGGGCGGAGACAAGCTGCGGGAGGGGTCCAGCAGACTCCATCCACTATAGAAAACTACAGGGAGCAGAGACAATCTGTGGGAGGGGCCCAGCAGGCTCCATTCACTATAGAAAACTATAGGGGGGAAGACAAGCTGTGGGAGGAGCCCAGCAGGCTCCATCCACTATAGAAAACTACAGGGGGCAGAGACAAGCTGTGGGAGGTGCCCAGCAGGCTCCATCCACTATAGAAAACTAGAGGAGGCGGAGACAAGCTGTGGGAGGGGCCCAGCAGACTCCATCCACTATAGAAAACTACAGAGGGTGGAGACAAGCTGTGGGAGGGGTCCAGCAGGCTCCATCCACTATAGAAAACTAGAGGAGGCGGAGACAAGCTGTGGGAGGGGCCCAGCAGACTCCATCCACTATAGAAAACTACAGGAGGTGGAGACAAGTTGTGGGAGAGGCCCAGGAGACTCCATCCACTATAGAAAACTACAGAGGGTGGAGACAAGTTGTGGGAGGGTCCCAGCAGGCTCCATCCACTATAGAAAACTACAGAGGGTGGAGACAAGTTGTGGGAGGGGCCCAGCAGGCTCCATCCACTATAGAAAACTATAGGGGGCAGAGAAAAGCTGTGGGAGGGGTCCAGCAGGCTCCATCCACTATAGAAAACTAGAGGAGGCGGAGACAAGCTGTGGGAGGGGCCCAGCAGGCTCCATCCACTATAGAAAACTACAGGGGGTGGAGACAAGTTGTGGCAGAGGCCCAGGAGACTCCATCCACTATAGCTGTGGGAGGGGCCCAGCAGGCTCCATCCACTATAGAAAACGACAGGGGGCGGAGACAAGCTGTGGGAGGGAGCAGGCCCACCAGATCTATTTTTTTTAACAATCAATGAATTGACTACATACAGCATTGTCTCCACCCGAGAAATAAACTTTTCTCGACGCGTTTCACCAGTGTTGAAACGCGTTGAGAAAGGTTGGTTCTTGGATGGAGACATTGCTGTATGCAGTCAATTCATTAATTGTTAAAAAAAATACCATAGAAGGAGCTAAGTGGAGTGGGGCTGTTATGCTTTCATATTTTCAATGGAGAGTGGAGATGGACTACAATGACCAGCACCCAGGTTGTCCACATACAACAGAGGCCAGTGTTGAGAAGATCTATGGATCTGTGTGTGATTTTTGTTCCCAAGCAGCTCTTTGCTGTAGAAGAAACATTCAATGCACCTGCTGCAATATAATACACCTACCTGCCTGCTCGCAATCTTCTTCGGCAGGAGTGACGTCACCCCGCAGTGGCCAATGAGGACAGCTGAAGACCAGCACACCAGGGGGGAGGAGCGCCAGGGAGGGACAGGGATCGTTATAGGAAAGGTAAGGTTAGCTCCACTTTAAAGAGGAACTGCCCTTCCGGCTAACACCCCCCCCCCCTTCCAAAAATAAAATCTCATCGTCCCGTCTCAAAAAACAAAACAAAACATGAATACCCGACCATGGAGTCCGGTGTTCTCTCTTCATTCCGCTTCTCCAGGGCGGCCATGTTTAATGGGCGATTCACACCTCATTTTCTGCATTGCGCTTTTAATGCACGGTGAGATACATCACCATGCGCTTCAGTGCAGCACAATTTTTTAAAGTAGAACGGCCCATTGTGCTCCCAGCACAAACACAGGTACACACACAAAGTGCCCCCCCCCCCCCTGAAGAAGACCCACCTCTGTGAGGCTGCATATGCGCACTTGTCAGGAACAGGTTAACCACTTGCCTACCGGGCACTTTCACCCCCTTCCTGCTCAGGCCTATTTTCAGCTTTCAGCGCTCTCACATTTTGAATGACAATTGGGCGGTCATGCTACACTGTACTCAGATGAAATTTGTATCATTTTTTTCACACAAATAGAGCTTTCTTTTGCACGGATGAGGCAGCACTGATGGGCACTGATGAGGTGGCACTGGTGGGCACTGTAGAGGCTGCAATGATATGTGGCACTGATGTGCACTTATAGGCAGGCCTGATGGGCACTATTAGGCGGCACTGATGGGCACTGATGTGCACTGATTGGCGGCACTGATGGGCACTGGTAGGCAGCACTGATAGGCAGCACTGATGGGCACTGATGAGTCTGCAATGATATGTGGCATTAATGTGCACTGATAAGCAGCACTAATGGGCACTAATGAGGCAGCACTGATGGGCACTGATAGACAGCCCTGATGGGCACTAATAGGCGACACCGATGGACACTGATAGGCAGCACTGATGGGCACTGATAGGCTGCACTGATGGGCACTAATGAGGGGGCACTGATGAGGCTGTAATGATATGCGGCACTGATGTGCACTGATAGGCACTGATAAGCAGCACTGATGGGCACTAATGAGGCAGCACTGATAGGCTTCACCGATGGGCACTGATGTGGTGGAACTGGAGGCCACTGATGAGGCTGCAATAATATGTGGCACTGATAGGCAGCCCTAATGGGCACTGATAGGCGGCACTGATGTGCACTGATAGGCGACACCGATGGGCACTGATAGGCAGCACTGATGGGTACTGGTTGGCAGCACTGATGGGCACTGGTTGGCAGCACTGATGACCAGGACACTGATGGTCAGTGCCCTGATGATCAGCGCAGATTTCCCCTTTCACGCCAGCCGGTTACTGTCTCTCTTCTCTCCCCACGCTGTGACAGCATGAGAAAAGGAATGCCGATAACCGACAAGTGTGTTCACATCGTGATTAGCTGTGATCGGCTCTTTACCCCGATCCGGAATCAGCTGTGAGGGACGCGGCTATCACAGAGCGCGCCGGGTGTGCACCATAGCGTGCACGCGGATGGGGCGGTTCTGCGAGGACGTCAAGAGATGCCCTCCCAGAAGTGAATGACCGAGCTGTCTGTAGCTGTGATTTGGCTATAGCATGGTCGGCAAGTGCTTAAGTACAAATGGAATAGATCACTTAGCTCTTTTTTTTTTTTTTTACAAGACACAAGTTTTTGGTAAATCTAAAGGAAATTGTATAGAGATTGTATCATGTAGGGCCAGCATGATGCTGGGTTTTCGACATTAATGTTAATTATTAGTGAATAAACCAGCCAAGAGAGCGACGCCTTCACTCTGTCCTATGGATACAGGGAAATCCATCATCCAATGCCAACGGGTTCCCTCCACCCAGAACTGAGTGACGGTTATTTGACTTTTTCCTCCCGGTGTACCGATTGTCCACCGATCTCCTCTTGAACCTTCCCTCTAAAACGGAGGCACGTCATCTGTCCACCACCCCTCCGACGACGAAAAGCCATGAAGAGATTTGCATTGTTAATCCAGCCGCGGCAGAACATCTGCAGAGCGAAGACGTGGCGATCCCATCTGGGACGGCGAGAAGGGAGAAAAAGCGATTTGTGCCGCAGCCAGCCGATGCTCTACCTCCTGTGATGGCACGGGGCGGGCGTGGTGCCAATCTGTTTAATGTATCACTTTTAATTGGCGTGTGTGTGTGTGCGTGCGCGCCGTCTGATGCGCTGCAGCTGCAGGACTGCTTTATGTGATCCGCGCAAAATGTTGATACACTTAACCACTTCAGCCCCGGACCAATTGGCAGCCAAAGGACCAGGCCCCTTTTTGCGATTCGGCACTGCGTCGCTTCAACTGACAATTGCGCGGTCGTGCGACGTGGCTCCAAAACAAAATTGGCGTCCTTTTTTTCCCACAAATAGAGCTTTCTTTTGGTGGTATTTGATCGCCCCTGCGGTTTTTATTTTTTGCGCTATAAACAAAAATAGAGCGACAATTTTGAAAAAAATGCAATATTTTGTACTTTTTGCTATAATAAATATCCCCCAAAAATATATAAACATTTTATTTTTTTCCTCAGTTTAGGCCGATACGTATTCTTCTGGTAAAAAAAAATCACAATTAGCGATTATTGATTGGTTTGCGCAAAAGTTATAGCGTTTACAAAATAGGGGATAGTTTTATAGCATTTTTATTAATATTTTTTTTTTTTACTAGTAATGGCGGCGATCAGCGATTTTTTATTGTGACTGCGACATTATGGCGGACACATCGGACATTTTTGACACATTTATGGGACCATTGTCATTTATACAGCAATCAGTGCTATTTAAATGCATTGATTCCTGTATAAATGACAGTGGCAGTGAAAGAGTAAACCACTAGGGGGCGGGGAGGGGTTATGGTCTGTGGCGTGTTTTTTTTTTTTTACATTAGGGGGCGTGGCTGACGTCTGACGTCACTGATCGGCTTTCCCGATGACAGGGAACAGCCAATCAATGACAGGCAGAGTAGGAAGCGCGGGAGAGGTTTGTTTACACAGACCTCTCCCCGTTCTTCAGCTCTGTGACCCGATCGCGGGACACCAGCGGCGATCGGGTCACGACCGGGTCGCGAGCGTGCCGGCGGCGGCGCGCGACCCCACGGCTAGGCAATTAAAGGGGACGTGTATATATGTGCTTTTGCCTAGCCGTGCCATTCTGCCGACGTAACTCGTAACTCGTTCCGTCTAAACCACGCCGCCTGGAGAACAAAAAAAAGCTGAAGGGATGATTTAGGGGAAGGTCATATCCTGCCGCCGCTTTGTCTTATCTCTGGGAAATAACGATCCTTCCAGGAGGTTCAGATCACGAACCAGGATAGGGAGCCGCTGCGGTGCCAAAAAAAAGTGACGGTGAGCCCAATGAGATTTGAAAATAACGGTCACATGAGTGAAAATAACGATCCTTATCCTTGAGTTAAAGATTTGTGAATTCAGTATTGGCCGTTTTTAAGCCCCCGTACACACGGTCGGAAATTCCGACCACAAAATCCTTCAGATTTTTTCCGACGGATCTTGTCCGACACCGGTGTTGCATACACACGGTTGGACAAAGTTGTCGGAAAATCCGATCATTCTGAACGTGGTGACATTCGTTGCGTACGACGGAACTACGTAGAGGCTAGTAGCCAATAGCTTTGGTTTCATAATTTGATCTGAACATGCGTGGCACTTTGTCCGTCGGAATTCTCTACACACGATCGGAAATCAGAAATTCCGACGGAAAAAGTCCAGATGGAGCCCACACACGGACGGATTTTCCGACAACATGGTCCGATCGGACATTTTCTCCGTCGGAATTTCCGACCGTGTAAGACTTTGCGGTGGAACGCGATTTGGATGGCAGAGGATGGACGGTGATATGTTCCCTCCTCACAGCCCGCTTTAACCCTTGAAAAGACGGCGTCACGGGGCAGTTTATATTTTTGACCACGTTCACTTGAGTGGGTGATCTTTGGCGTTGGTACTGCCCTGGTCGTACACTTTTTTTTCGGTGGTTGAGCCATGTGAAAAAAAAAAAAAAAACTCCAACTGCTGTGTTGGGTTAACCGCTTCAGCTCCCGGAAGATTTTACCCCCCTTTCCTGACCAGAGCACTTTTTTGCGATTCGGCACTGCGTCGCTTTAACTGACAATTGCGCGGTCGTGCGAAGATGTACCCAAACAAAATTGATGTCCTTTTTCCCCCCCACAAATAGAGCTTTCTTTTGGTGGTATTTGATCGCCTCTGCGGATTTTATTTTTTGCGCTATAAACAAAAAAAAAAGAACGACAATTTTGAAAAAAACAATATTTTTTTTTTAGTTTTTGCTATAATAAATATCCCCCCAAAAATATATAAAAAAATATTTTTTTTACTCAGTTTAGGCCGATACGTATTCTTGGCAAAAAAAAAAACGCAATAAGCGTATATTGATTGGTTTGCGCAAAAGTTATAGCGTCTAATCAGTGCAATTTTATAGCACTGGTCGCTGTATAAATGACAATGGCCCCAAAAATGTGTCAAAATTGTCCGATGTGTCCGCCATAATGTCGCAGTCATGATAAAAATCGTTGATCGCCGCCATTACTAGTAAAAAAAATTATTAATAAAAATGCCATGAAACGAACCCCAGTGGCGTTGCTAGGCGGGTGCGAGGGGTGCGGCCCGCACCCGGGTGACACCCGCCAGAGGAGTGACACCCGTGGGTAGCGGCACCGCTAACACCGCCCGCTGCCCTGTGTCTCGCACCGCGGCTGTGTCTCTCAGCGGAGCGGAACAAAGCTGCCTCCCCCTCCTCTCTGTTTACATCCACAGAGGAGGAGGAGCCCGAGGTCGAGGGACACACACCGCTGTGTGTATCTGCTGTTCTGAGGTCTGTAAGGGGGGTTTCTGTACTGCTGGGGGGGTCTGCACTGGGGGGGGTGTCTGCACTGGGGGTCTGTCCTGGAGGGGTCTGCACTGGGGTGTCTGCACCGTGGGGGTTGTCTGCACTGGGGGGCCTGCACGGAGGGGGGTGTCTGTACTGAGGGGGGTGTCTGCACTGAAGGGGGTGTCTGTACTGCTGGGGGTGTCTGCACTGGGGTGTCTACACCCAGAGGGGTGTCTGTACTGAGGGGGGTCTACATTAAAGGGGGTGTCTGTACTGAGGGGGGTCTGCACTGGGGGGGTATCTGTACTGAGGGGGGTCTGCACTGGGGGGGGTCTGTACTGAGGGGGTCTGCACTGAGGGGGGTGTCTGTACTGAGGGGGGTCTGCACTGGGGGGTGTCTGTACTGAGGGGGTCTGCACTGAGGGGGGTGTCTGTACTGAGGGGGGTCTGCACTGGAGGGTCTGCACTGAGGGGGTGTCTGTAATACTGGGGGGGTTTGCACTGAGGTGGGGGTGTCTGTAATGCTGGGGGGGGGGTCTGCACTGAGGTGGGGGTGTCTGTAATGCTGGGGGGGGTCTGCACTGAGGGGGGTGTCTGTAATGCTGGGGGTCTGCACTGAGGTGGGGGTGTCTTCACCGAGGTGGGGGTGTCTGTACAGAGGTGGGGGTGTCTGTACTGAGGGGGGTCTGCACTGGAGGGTCTGCACTGAGGGGGTGTCTAATACTGGGGGGGTTTGCACTGAGGTGGGGGTGTCTGTAAAAAAAAAAATGCTGGGGGGGGGTCTGCACTGAGGTGGGGGTGTCTGTAATGCTGGGGGGGGTCTGCACTGAGGTGGGGGTGTCTTCACCGAGGTGGGGGTGTCTGTACAGAGGTGGGGTGTCTGTAATGCTGGGGGGGTCTGCACTGAGGTGGGGGTGTCTTCACCGAGGTGGGGGTGTCTGTACAGAGGTGGGGGTGTCTGTACTGATGGAGGGGTCTGCACTGAAGGGGGGAGGTTTATACTGAGGGAGGGGGTCTATGTTGATGGTGGGTGGTCTGTACTGAGGGAGGGGGATCTATACTGCGGGAGGGGGGTCTGTAGTTAGTGGAAGGGGTCTGTAGTTAGTGGAGGGGGTCTGTACTGAGGGGGGGACTATAGTTGGTGGGGGGGGGGGGTGACACCATTTTTTTTTTCGCACCGGGTGACACCAACCCTAGTGATGCCACTGATCATCACCATGCGTGCCGGCAGAGTTGGGTGCTCATAATCCCCTGAGGATGAACTCCAGCCCCT
>CM053026.1:14077276-14115897 GCA_028564925.1 Lithobates sylvaticus | reverse complement strand
TGATCACCAATGTAAGGAACATTCTTTTCACTGATCACCAATGTAAGGAACATTCCTCCCACTGATCGCCAATGTAAGGAACATTCTTTCCACTGATCACCAATGTAAGGAACATTCTTCTCACTGATCACCAATGTAAGGGACATTCTTCCCACTGATCACCAATGTAAGGAACATTCTTCTCACTGATCACCAATGTAAGGAACATTCTTCTCACTGATCACCAATGTAAGGAACATTCTTCTCACTGATCACCAATGTAAGGAACATTCTTCTCACTGATCACCAATGTAAGGAACATTCTTCTCACTGATCACCAATGTAAGGAACATTCTTCCCACTGATCACCAATGTAAGGAACATTCTTCCCACTGATCACCAATGTAAGGAACATTCTTCCCACTGATCACCAATGTAAGGAACATTCTTCCCACTGATCACCAATGTAAGGAACATTCTTCTCACTGATCACCAATGTAAGGAGCATTCTTCTCACTGATCACCAATGTAAGGAACATTCTTCTCACTGATCACCAATGTAAGGAACATTCTTCTCACTGATCACCAATGTAAGGAACATTCTTCCCACTGATCACCAATGTAAGGAACATTCTTCTCACTGATCACCAATGTAAGGAACATTCTTCTCACTGATCACCAATGTAAGGAACATTCTTCCCACTGATCACCAATGTAAGGAGCATTCTTCTCACTGATCTCCAATGTAAGGAACATTCTTCCCACTGATCACCAATGTAAGGAACATTCTTCTCACTGATCACCAATGTAAGGGACATTCTTCTCACTGATCACCAATGTAAGGAGCATTCTTCTCACTGATCACCAATGTAAGGGACATTCTTCCCACTGATCACCAATGTAAGGAGCATTCTTCTCACTGATCACCAATGTAAGGAACATTCTTCCCACTGATCACCAATGTAAGGAACATTCTTCTCACTGATCACCAATGTAAGGGACATTCTTCCCACTGATCACCAATGTAAGGAACATTCTTCTCACTGATCACCAATGTAAGGGACATTCTTCTCACTGATCACCAATGTAAGGAGCATTCTTCTCAGTGATCACCAATGTAAGGAACATTCTTCCCACTGATCACCAATGTAAGGAACATTCTTCTCACTGATCACCAATGTAAGGGACATTCTTCCCACTGATCACCAATGTAAGGAACATTCTTCCCACTGATCACCAATGTAAGGGACATTCTTCCCACTGATCACCAATGTATGGGACATTCTTCTCACTGATCACCAATGTAAGGGACATTCTTCCCACTGATCACCAATGTAAGGAACATTCTTCTCACTGATCACCAATGTAAGGAGCATTCTTCCCACTGATCACCAATGTAAGGAACATTCTTCCCACTGATCACCAATGTATGGGACATTCTTCTCACTGATCACCAATGTAAGGAACATTCTTCTCACTGATCACCAATGTAAGGAACATTCTTCTCACTGATCACCAATGTAAGGAACATTCTTCTCACTGATCACCAATGTAAGGAACATTCTTCTCACTGATCACCAATGTAAGGAACATTCTTCCCACTGATCACCAATGTAAGGAACATTCTTCCCACTGATCACCAATGTAAGGAACATTCTTCCCACTGATCACCAATGTAAGGAACATTCTTCCCACTGATCACCAATGTAAGGAACATTCTTCTCACTGATCACCAATGTAAGGAGCATTCTTCTCACTGATCACCAATGTAAGGAACATTCTTCTCACTGATCACCAATGTAAGGAACATTCTTCTCACTGATCACCAATGTAAGGAACATTCTTCCCACTGATCACCAATGTAAGGAACATTCTTCTCACTGATCACCAATGTAAGGAACATTCTTCTCACTGATCACCAATGTAAGGAACATTCTTCCCACTGATCACCAATGTAAGGAGCATTCTTCTCACTGATCTCCAATGTAAGGAACATTCTTCCCACTGATCACCAATGTAAGGAACATTCTTCTCACTGATCACCAATGTAAGGGACATTCTTCCCACTGATCACCAATGTAAGGAACATTCTTCTCACTGATCACCAATGTAAGGGACATTCTTCCCACTGATCACCAATGTAAGGAGCATTCTTCCCACTGATCACCAATGTAAGGAACCTTCTTCCCACTGATCACCAATGTAAGGAACATTCTTCTCACTGATCACCAATGTAAGGAACATTCTTCTCACTGATCACCAATGTAAGGGACATTCTTCTCACTGATCACCAATGTAAGGAACATTCTTCTCACTGATCACCAATGTAAGGAACATTCTTCCCACTGATCACCAATGTAAGGAACATTCTTCTCACTGATCACCAATGTAAGGGACATTCTTCCCACTGATCACCAATGTAAGGAACATTCTTCTCACTGATCACCAATGTAAGGGACATTCTTCTCACTGATCACCAATGTAAGGAGCATTCTTCTCAGTGATCTCCAATGTAAGGAACATTCTTCCCACTGATCACCAATGTAAGGAACATTCTTCTCACTGATCACCAATGTAAGGGACATTCTTCCCACTGATCACCAATGTAAGGGACATTCTTCCCACTGATCACCAATGTATGGGACATTCTTCTCACTGATCACCAATGTAAGGGACATTCTTCCCACTGATCACCAATGTAAGGAACATTCTTCCACTGATCACCAATGTAAGGAGCATTCTTCCCACTGATCACCAATGTAAGGAACATTCTTCCCACTGATCACCAATGTAAGGGACATTCTTCTCACTGATCACCAATGTAAGGAGCATTCTTCTCAGTGATCTCCAATGTAAGGAACATTCTTCCCACTGATCACCAATGTAAGGAGCATTCTTCCCACTGATCACCAATGTAAGGAACATTCTTCTCACTGATCACCAATGTAAGGAACATTCTTCTCACTGATCACCAATGTAAGGGACATTCTTCTCACTGATCACCAATGTAAGGGACATTCTTCCCACTGATCACCAATGTAAGGAACATTCTTCTCACTGATCACCAATGTAAGGAACATTTTTCCCACTGATCACCAATGTAAGGAACGTTCTTCCCAGTGATCACCAATGTAAGGAACATTCTTCCCACTGACTACCTACACACGATAATGATGAGGACTCACAGCTGCATGGGGCATTGATCAGCACTTGGTGTAGCAGGCCCCGGGATTGTATTTTTCTTGACATATTACTCCCATTACTCTGATAGGTTTGGACTGTGACGTCAGTCTGTATGTGGTAGTATCGGTTCATGTGTCTCCCCACCTTATTAAATTAAATATGTTTTTTTTCCACCGCACTCTACTGCTCATTAAGATATTGTATTTCCTATGATTGTCTGAGGATGTTGGTGCGCTCTCTACAGCAAATAGCATTAGAGAGTCATTAGAAGATCAGTTACATTGGAGAGGTACAGACAGATCACAGCTCTGCCAGAGAAACCCTGCAATGTGTCTCTTCTATGGAATCCATGTACAATCCCATCCCCCGAGCCCCCTTCACCCGAATCTGGAACGTCACTGCTGCAATTTTTTTTCTATTATACTTAAATTGTATTTTCTGCTCTAGCCAGTTTTTTTTTTTTTTTTTTAAAAGAAGAATTAGGACCTCCATCCAAATCAAAGGGGAATTTGTGGCCAGACGTAAACTTTTACCCTTTCGATGACAATCCCATTTTTATTATTTTGCGTACGCATACTAAAATGTACATTTTGGACATGAAAACACACCTTAAAGTCCAATACATTATATTTTTTTTCTGAAAGTAGAGACCCTGTAGAATAAAAAGGCAGTAGTACCATTTTTTTTTTTTGCAAAATATACTTTCAAGTTATTTTAACCAGTTCAAGTCCTGACATTCCACCTTCCAGTCCTGACATTCCACCTTCCAGTCCTGACATTCCACCTTCCAGTCCAGACATTCTTGCTCCCCTTTCCAGCATCTTGGTTTTTCCTATGGCATTCTCCTTGTCTGCCTGTCCATCAACCGAGGTGGTTGATGTGGCCAGACCCTGGGTGGAGGCCAAACCTGATCTAAACCAGCCAAGCCTGTACAGGGGGTCCCCGAGTTATGAACTCGTTAGGGACTGTCCTCCTGTTCTTAAATCGGAAATGTTCGTAAGTCGGCCGCGCATGTGCAGACCGACAATTACGGTAATTTCCGATGTTCCGTCGAATGCCGTTCTGCACATGCGTGGCAAATTACGGACATTTCCGATGTTTGCCATCATTTTCCGAGGCTCTGTCTGGCCGCGCATGTGCAGAACGGCTGAAGGTCCGCGTAAAATGGCGGAGGGTCCCCGCAGCGCCCGGTTTGTAAGTAGGAGATGTTCATAGGTCGGGCGTTCATAGGTCGGGCGTTCGTAAGTCAGGGACCCCCTGTAGTCTTAAGCCAGCCAAGCCTGCAGTCTCATGCTTATGAGAGAGTGTATTACATTTGTTTATAGACCCTGGGTGGAGGCCAAACCTGATCTAAACCAGCCAAGCCTGCAGTCTTATGCCAGCCAAGCCTGCCGTCTTATGCCAGCCAAGCCTGCAGTCTCTTGCTTGTGTCTCATGCTTGTGATAGAGTGTATCATATTTGTTTATAGACCCTGGGTGGAGGCCAAACCTGATCTAAACCAGCCAAGCCTGCAGTCTTATGCCAGCCAAGCCTGCAGTCTCATGCTTGTGATAGAGTGTATCACATGTGTTTATAGACCCTGGGTGCAGGCCAAACCTGATATAAACCAGCCAAGCCTGCAGTCTTATGCCAGCCAAGCCTGCAGTCATATGCCAGCCAAGCCTGCAGTTATATGCCAGCCAAGCCTGCAGTCTCATGCTTGTGATAGAGTGTATCACATTTGTTTATAGACCCTGGGTGGAGGCCAAACCTGATATAAACCAGCCAAGCCTGCAGTCTTATGCCAGCCAAGCCTGCAGTCTTATGCCAACCAAGCCTGCAGTCTCATGCTTGTGATAGAGTTTGTAATACCAGATCAGGCTACCTGTTGGTCTGCCCTGCTCTGTTAAATTTGGATTTCCTTGTTGATGACCTCTTTATCAGATATCGACTATTCTCTGAACTCTGCCTGCTTTTTCACTTCTGACGCTGACCCTGACTAATTCTGAACCTTACCTGTCTGCCAACCGAAAGTATCCGTTTGCTCAGTTCGCACATGCCCCCGGCATGGTGGCCAGGCACTATAGCATTGTGTATAAGTCCTGTAGGTAACCAAGTTGTCACACAGGCCACGTACCTGAGATGAGACCGAAGTAGTGGGGAGGCCTCCCTTGCACCTCGGGTCCTTGAAGCCTCTGGAGACGGAGACAGAGACTTGGTGGACACCGAGTGGCATGTGCCCCGTCCCGCCGAGCTCGCGTGCAGAAGCGAACACATACTTGAGTAGCGCCCGTGTATGAAAACGGTGTTCAAACAACTCATGTGAGATATTGCCGCGATCGGTAGAGCGAGAGCAATAATTATAGCCCTAGACCGCCTCTGTAACTTAAAACATACAACCTGTAGAATTTTTTTAAACGTCGCCTATGGAGATTTTTAAGGGTGTTTGTCGCCATTCCACGAGCGGGCGCAATTTTGAAGTGTGACATGTTGGGTGTCAATTTACTTGGCGTAACATTATCTTTCACATTATAAAAAAAAAAATATATATATATATAAATATATATGTGTATATATATATATATATATATATATATATATATATATATATATATATATATGTTATATCCACTTGGCTATTGGAAAATATATATATTTTTTAAATCCGCTTTAAAAATGAATTGTTGATCAGTAGAGGACAGACTCCTGATTTGACATCTTCGGGAGGAATTTGAGGTTTTGGATTCATTGCCATGACTCCCTGTAGTTCCTGGCCCCTGGTGGCCCATCGACTGGCAATCACAATTCCGGCACTTGGCCCGGGTATTACTTCCCTTTGTAGCTCTAGGAGCAGCACCATGTGATCCTGCCATCGGAGTAATCAGTCTCATCGTACATTGAGGGGATCACATTTGACAAGGTCCTTATCGTCTTTCCCCTTCTCGGGTTCTGTTTAGCGGCTCCTCAGATTGCAAAAAAAGTGCTTCGTGCTTCTCGAAGACCATATCTGCACACCCCACCCCGGGCCTGGAATGTGGAACCTAAACAGCAGCCAACCTTCATTAGCTGCAAGAATTACACCGTTCCAGGGAATAACGTTATCCAGACATGGAGCGCGCTGCTTATTAGAACTGATGGATCCGATGCATTTTGTTTTTGCGACATACAGATCCGCTATATGTCTAGTGAAGCATCACAAGCAAATGAATGACGGATCTGTTAGTAAAAAGAACAGCAAATCAGCCAAAAAATTCCATCCCACCTTACCAGGATTCACATGAATCTGCTGTTATCCTTCTGATTTTAATATCAGGAACCTTGGTGTCCTACTACAGTGTACAATGATTATATCAGGGACCTTGGTGTTCTACCACAGTGTACAATGATTATATCAGGAGCCTTGGTGTCCTACCACAGTGTACAATGATTATATCAGGAATCTTGGTGTCCTACTACATTGTACTATGCTTATCAGGAACCTTGGTGTCCTACTACAGTGTACAATGATTGTGGTAGAACACCAAGGTCCCTGATATAGTGTACAATGATTATATCAGGAGCCTTGGTGTCCTACAACAGTGTACAATGATTATATCAGGAATCTTGGTGTCCTACTACATTGTACTATGCTTATCAGGAACCTTGGTGTCCTACTACAGTGTACAATGATTATATCAGGGACCTTGGTGTTCTACCACAGTGTACAATGATTATATCAGGAACCTTGGTGTCCTACCACAGTGTACGATGATTATATCAGGAACCTTGATGTCCTACCCCAGTGTACGATGATTATATCAGGAACCTTGGTGTCCTACTACACTGTACAATGGGTATATTAGGTACCTTGGTGTTCTACCACAGTGTACGATTATTATATCGGGAACCTTGGTGTTCTACCACAGTGTACATTGGTTATATCAGGAACGTTGATGTTCTACCACAGTGTACGATGATTATATCAGGAACCTTGGTGTCCTACTACAGTGTACAATGATTATATCAGGAACCTTGGTGTCCTACCACAGTGTACAATGATTATATCAGGAACCTTGGTGTCCTACCACAGTGTACAATGATTAAAGCAGGAACCTTGGTGTCCTACTACAGTGTACAATGATTATATCAGGAACCTTGGTGTCCTACTACATTGTACAATGATTATATCAGGAACCTTGGTGTCCTACTACATTGTACAATGATTATATCAGGAACCTTGGTGTCCTACTACATTGTACAATGATTATGTCAGGAACCTTGGTGTTCTACCACAATGTACAATGATTATATCACAAACTTTGGTGTTCTACCACATTGTACAATGATTATATCAGGAACCTTGGTGTCCTACCACAGTGTACAATGATTAAAGCAGGAACCTTGGTGTCCTACTACAGTGTACGATGATTATAGTAGAAACCTTGGTGTCCTACCACAGTGTACAATGATTATATCAGGAACCTTGGTGTCCTACTACATTGTACAATGATTATGTCAGGAACCTTGGTGTTCTACCACAATGTACAATGATTATGTCAGGAACCTTGGTGTTCTACCACAATGTACAATGATTATATCAGGGACCTTGGTGTTTTACCACAGTGTACGATGATTATATCAGGAGCCTTGGTGTCCTACTACAGTGTACAATGATTATATCAGGGACCTTGGTGTTCTACCACAGTGTACAATGATTATATCAGGAGCCTTGGCGTCCTACTACAGTGTACAATGATTATATCAGGAATCTTGGTGTCCTACTACATTGTACTATGCTTATCAGGAACCTTGGTGTCCTACTACAGTGTACAATGATTATATCAGGAACCTTGGTGTCTTACCACAGTGTACAATGATTATGTCAGGAACCTTGGTGTCCTACTACATTGTACAATGATTATGTCAGGAACCTTGGTGTTCTACCACAATGTACAATGATTATATCACAAACTTTGGTGTTCTACCACATTGTACAATGATTATATCAGGAACCTTGGTGTCCTACCACAGTGTACAATGATTAAAGCAGGAACCTTGGTGTCCTACTACAGTGTACGATGATTATAGTAGAAACCTTGGTGTTTTACCACAGTGTACGATGATTATATCAGGAGCCTTGGTGTCCTACTACAGTGTACAATGATTATATCAGGGACCTTGGTGTTCTACCACAGTGTACAATGATTATATCAGGAGCCTTGGCGTCCTACTACAGTGTACAATGATTATATCAGGAATCTTGGTGTCCTACTACATTGTACTATGCTTATCAGGAACCTTGGTGTCCTACTACAGTGTACAATGATTATATCAGGAACCTTGGTGTCTTACCACAGTGTACAATGATTATGTCAGGAACCTTGGTGTCCTACTACATTGTACAATGATTATGTCAGGAACCTTGGTGTTCTACCACAATGTACAATGATTATATCACAAACTTTGGTGTTCTACCACATTGTACAATGATTATATCAGGAACCTTGGTGTCCTACCACAGTGTACAATGATTAAAGCAGGAACCTTGGTGTCCTACTACAGTGTACGATGATTATAGTAGAAACCTTGGTGTCCTACCACAGTGTACAATGATTATATCAGGAACCTTGGTGTCCTACTACATTGTACAATGATTATGTCAGGAACCTTGGTGTTCTACCACAATGTACAATGATTATGTCAGGAACCTTGGTGTTCTACCACAATGTACAATGATTATATCAGGGACCTTGGTGTTTTACCACAGTGTACGATGATTATATTAGGAGCCTTGGTGTCCTACTACAGTGTACAATGATTATATCAGGGACCTTGGTGTTCTACCACAGTGTACAATGATTATATCAGGAGCCTTGGCGTCCTACTACAGTGTACAATGATTATATCAGGAATCTTGGTGTCCTACTACATTGTACTATGCTTATCAGGAACCTTGGTGTCCTACTACAGTGTACAATGATTATATCAGGAACCTTGGTGTCTTACCACAGTGTACAATGATTATGTCAGGAACCTTGGTGTCCTACTACATTGTACAATGATTATGTCAGGAACCTTGGTGTTCTACCACAATGTACAATGATTATATCACAAACTTTGGTGTTCTACCACATTGTACAATGATTATATCAGGAACCTTGGTGTCCTACCACAGTGTACAATGATTAAAGCAGGAACCTTGGTGTCCTACTACAGTGTACGATGATTATAGTAGAAACCTTGGTGTTTTACCACAGTGTACGATGATTATATCAGGAGCCTTGGTGTCCTACTACAGTGTACAATGATTATATCAGGGACCTTGGTGTTCTACCACAGTGTACAATGATTATATCAGGAGCCTTGGCGTCCTACTACAGTGTACAATGATTATATCAGGAATCTTGGTGTCCTACTACATTGTACTATGCTTATCAGGAACCTTGGTGTCCTACTACAGTGTACAATGATTATATCAGGAACCTTGGTGTCTTACCACAGTGTACAATGATTATGTCAGGAACCTTGGTGTCCTACTACATTGTACAATGATTATGTCAGGAACCTTGGTGTTCTACCACAATGTACAATGATTATATCACAAACTTTGGTGTTCTACCACATTGTACAATGATTATATCAGGAACCTTGGTGTCCTACCACAGTGTACAATGATTAAAGCAGGAACCTTGGTGTCCTACTACAGTGTACGATGATTATAGTAGAAACCTTGGTGTCCTACCACAGTGTACAATGATTATATCAGGAACCTTGGTGTCCTACTACATTGTACAATGATTATGTCAGGAACCTTGGTGTTCTACCACAATGTACAATGATTATGTCAGGAACCTTGGTGTTCTACCACAATGTACAATGATTATATCAGGGACCTTGGTGTTTTACCACAGTGTACGATGATTATATTAGGAGCCTTGGTGTCCTACTACAGTGTACAATGATTATATCAGGGACCTTGGTGTTCTACCACAGTGTACAATGATTATATCAGGAGCCTTGGCGTCCTACTACAGTGTACAATGATTATATCAGGAACCTTGGTGTCCTACTACATTGTACTATGCTTATCAGGAACCTTGGTGTCCTACTACAGTGTACAATGATTATATCAGGAACCTTGGTGTCTTACCACAGTGTACAATGATTATGTCAGGAACCTTGGTGTCCTACCACAGTGTACAATGATTATGTCAGGAACCTTGGTGTCCTACCACAGTGTACAATGATTATATCAGGAACCTTGGTGTCTTACCACAGTGTACAATGATTATATCAGGAACCTTGGTGTCCCACCACAGTGTACAATGATTATATCAGGGACCTTGGTGTCCTACCACAGTGTACAATGATTATATCAGGAACCTTGGTGTTCTACCACAGTGTACAATGATTATATCACAAACTTTGGTGTTCTACCACATTGTACAATGATTATATCAGGAACCTTGGTGTCCTACCACAGTGTACAATGATTAAAGCAGGAACCTTGGTGTCCTACTACAGTGTACAATGATTATATCAGGAACCATGGTGTCCTACTACATTGTACAATGATTATATCAGGAACCTTGGTGTCCTACTACATTGTACAATGATTATGTCAGGAACCTTGGTGTTCTACCACAATGTACAATGATTATATCACAAACTTTGGTGTTCTACCACATTGTACAATGATTATATCAGGAACCTTGGTGTCCTACCACAGTGTACAATGATTAAAGCAGGAACCTTGGTGTTCTACTACAGTGTACGATGATTATAGTAGAAACCTTGGTGTCCCACCACAGTGTACAATGATTATATCAGGGACCTTGGTGTCCTACCACAGTGTACAATGATTATATCAGGAACCTTGGTGTTCTACCACAGTGTACAATGATTATATCACAAACTTTGGTGTTCTACCACATTGTACAATGATTATATCAGGAACCTTGGTGTCCTACTACAGTGTACAATGATTAAAGCAGGAACCTTGGTGTCCTACTACAGTGTACAATGATTATATCAGGAACCATGGTGTCCTACTACATTGTACAATGATTATATCAGGAACCTTGGTGTCCTACTACATTGTACAATGATTATGTCAGGAACCTTGGTGTTCTACCACAATGTACAATGATTATATCACAAACTTTGGTGTTCTACCACATTGTACAATGATTATATCAGGAACCTTGGTGTCCTACCACAGTGTACAATGATTAAAGCAGGAACCTTGGTGTCCTACTACAGTGTACGATGATTATAGTAGAAACCTTGGTGTCCTACCACAGTGTACAATGATTATATCAGGAACCTTGGTGTCCTACTACATTGTACAATGATTATGTCAGGAACCTTGGTGTTCTACCACAATGTACAATGATTATGTCAGGAACCTTGGTGTTCTACCACAATGTACAATGATTATATCAGGAGCCTTGGTGTCCTACTACATTGTACAATGATTATATCAGGAACCTTGGTGTCCTACTACATTGTACAATGATTATATCAGGAACCTTGGTGTCCTACTACATTGTACAATGATTATGTCAGGAACCTTGGTGTTCTACCACAATGTACAATGATTATATCAGGGACCTTGGTGTTTTACCACAGTGTACGATGATTATATCAGGAACCTTGGTGTCCTACTACAGTGTACAATGATTATATCAGGGACCTTGGTGTTCTACCACAGTGTACAATGATTATATCAGGAGCCTTGGCGTCCTACTACAGTGTACAATGATTATATCAGGAATATTGGTGTCCTACTACATTGTACTATGCTTATCAGGAACCTTGGTGTCCTACTACAGTGTACAATGATTATATCAGGAACCTTGGTGTCTTACCACAGTGTACAATGATTATGTCAGGAACCTTGGTGTCCTACCACAGTGTACAATGATTATGTCAGGAACCTTGGTGTCCTACCACAGTGTACAATGATTATATCAGGAACCTTGGTGTCTTACCACAGTGTACAATGATTATACCAGGAACCTTGGTGTCCTACCACAGTGTACTATGATTATATCGGGAACCTTGGTGTCTTACCACAGTGTACAATGATTATATCAGGAACCTTGGTGTCCTACCACAGTGTGCGATGATTATAGCAGGAACCTTGGTGTCCTACCACAGTGTAAGATGATTATATCAGGAACCTTGGTGTCCTTCCACAGTGTACAGTGATTATATCAGGAACCTTGGTGTCTTACCACAGTGTACAATGATTATATCAGGAACCTTGGTGTCCTACCACAGTGTGCGATGATTATAGCAGGAACCTTGGTGTCCTACCACAGTGTACGATGATTATATCAGGAACCTTGGTGTCCTTCCACAGTGTACGATGATTATATCAGGAACCTTGGTGTCCTACCACAGTGGTGTAATCAGGAACCTTGGTGTCCTGTAGGTCAGTGGTCACTGTGTGTAGGTCAGTGTGTGTAGGTCAGTGGTGAGTGTGTGTAGGTCAGGCAGGTCAGTGTGTGTAGGTCAGTGTGTGTCAGGTCAGTAGGTCAGTGTGTGTAGGTCAGTGTAGGTCAGTGTGTGTAGGTCAGTGGTCAGTGTGTGTGTAGGTCAGTGTGTGTAGGTCAGTGTGTAGGTCAGTGGTCAGTGTGTGTAGGTCAGTGTGGTCAGTGTGTGTAGGTCAGTGTGTGTAGGTCAGTGGTCAGTGTGTGTAGGTCAGTGGTCAGTGTGTGTAGGTCTGTGGTCAGTGTGTGTAGGTCAGTGGTCAGTGTGTGTAGGTCAGGCACTCAGGCAGGTCAGTGTATGTAGGTCAGGCAGGTCAGTGTATGTAGGTCAGGCAGGTCAGTGTATGTAGGTCAGGCAGGTCAGTGTATGTAGGTCAGTGGTGAGTGTGTGTAGGTCAGGCAGGTCAGTGTGTGTAGGTCAGTGTGTGTAGGTCAGTGGTCAGTGTGTGTAGGTCAGTGGTCAGTGTGTGTAGGTCAGGCACTCAGGCAGGTCAGTGTATGTAGGTCAGGCAGGTCAGTGTATGTAGGTCAGGCAGGTCAGTGTATGTAGGTCAGGCAGGTCAGTGTATGTAGGTCAGTGGTGAGTGTGTGTAGGTCAGGCAGGTCAGTGTGTGTAGGTCAGTGTGTGTAGGTCAGTGGTCAGTGTGTGTAGGTCAGTGGTCAGTGTATGTAGGTCAGTGGTCAGTGTGTGTAGGTCAGGCACTCAGGCAGGTCAGTGTATGTAGGTCAGGCAGGTCAGTGTATGTAGGTCAGTGTGTGTAGGTCAATGGTCAGTGTATGTAGGTCAGTGTGTGTAGGTCAATGGTCAGTGTATGTAGGTCAGTGGTCAGTGTGTGTAGTTCAGTGGTCAGTGTGTGTAGGTCAATGGTCAGTGTATGTAGGTCAGTGTATGTAAGCCACACATCCCCACCACCCAGGCCAAAAAAAAAAAATGCAGCAAACGGACCCCCCCCCCCCCCCCCCCAGTTCTTTGACCTCGGGCTGAAGCCCCTGATCTTTTTGCCACCTAGCAACGCCCCTGCTTACAACACTACGACGAGCCGAGAAAATGAAGTTCAATGCTTAACGAGCATGCGTCAAATTTTTTCCGAGCATGCGTAGGAATTTTGCTCGTAGGCATTGCTACAGACGATCGGAACTTTTTCCGACCGGAAAATTGAGAACCTGCTCTCAATCTTTTGCTGGCTGGAATTCGAGCTAGCAAAAGTCCGATGGAGCATACACACGGTCGGAATTTCTGACCAAAAGCTCTCATCGGTCTTTTGCTGGCCGAATTTCCCGATCGTGTGTACGCGGCATTAGAAGGAACAAATGATCCATTGGTGATCTTGGTGGTGGATTCGTTCATTCTATGTCATCCTGATCCGTAGTGTTCAAGTCTTCAGCATTGGTTTGTCTCCAACACAATTATGTAACATACGACACAAATCAAATAATGGGGAGGAAAATTTGAGTCCAGCCGGACGCAATAATTCCGAAAATACCAGAAATTCTGAAGTTATTACACATGGAGTATCGATATTTACCCACAAGAACTCTCTGGGGTCGCTGTTCGTTTTTTTTTTTTTTCAGTCCTTGTTAATAAAAAACATATAACAATCACCGGGATGTCAATTACAGAACTGAATTCCGTGGAGGATGCGGCTACTCTGTAATTGCACGGAAAATTATCTCACTGTAATTCTTTAAATCCTTTTGAGAAAAAAACCCTTTTCTGTGGAAAATCAGTATCATTTTCATGTCAGATTCGAGCTTCTCACTGCCAAGACCATGTGTAAGATTGATAAAGAACGTCTGGAATCGTCATGAACTGACAGTGACTACTGGCAGGCTGGTTTTCTAGTTTTTTTTTCTTTTAACCACATGCCGACCAGCGCACGGCGATAGACGTCGGCGCAATGGTACGGCTGGGCAAATGGGCTTACAGGTACATCCCTTTTAACCACTTGCCAATCGGGCTATAGCCGAAAGACGGCTACAGCGGCTTATTCTGGGTGGATGTCCGTTGGACGTCCTCCCAGAATCTTGCTCCCGCGCGCCCCCCCTGGGGTGCGCACTCGGGAACATCCGCGACCGCCGGGTCCTCCGGCTGATAGCGGCCGTTTACCACGTGATCGCTCCGTCAAATGACGGAGCGATCACGTGTAAACAAACCGGCGTCACGTCATGACGCCGGTTCCTCCCTCCCCTCTCTGTAACGATCGGTACAATGAGAGGGAAGAAGCGGAGAGGGGGGAGAAATGGGAGCAGCGCTGTGGGCAAGATGTGTAGTGCCCACAGCGCTGCTCTGTGCAACACTGTGCAATACTCTGCCAACACTGTGCAATACTCTGCCAATGCTCTGCAACACTGTGCAATACTCTGCCAATGCTCTGCAACACTGTGCAATACTCTGCCAATGCTCTGCAACACTGTGCAATACTCTGCAACACTGTGCAATACTCTGCCAATGCTCTGCAACACTGTGCAATACTCTGCCAATGCTCTGCAACACTGTGCAATACTCTGCAACACTGTGCAATACTCTGCAACACTGTGCAATACTCTGCCAATGCTGTGCAATACTTTGCCAATACTCTGCAACACTGTGCAATACTCTGCCAATACTCTGCAACACTGTGCAATACTCTGCCAACACTGTGCAATAGTCTGCAACACTGTGCAATACTCTGCCAATGCTGTGCAATACTTTGCCAATACTCTGCAACACTGTGCAATACTCTGCAACACTGTGCAATACTCTGCAACACTGTGCAATACTCTGCAACACTGTGCAATACTCTGACAATACTGTGCAATACTCTGCCAATGCTGTGCAATACTCTGACAATACTCTGCCAATAAAAAGTAGGGGGGCAACTATACAATGCAATTATATATATATATATCCTGGGGCCCTTTACTACAATCCCACAACGGGCCCTTTCACATGTTGTGCAGTGAGCTCCCTTCCTACTGTATTGGGGCCCCCCAGGGTGGCAGAAAACAAGAGATATATGTCACCAACATACCAAGAAAATAGAAGGGTCCAAGGCAGTGGGAGAACTATCAGGGTTGCAAAGGTTGTCTTGCCACCGGGCCTTGGTGTTCTGCCACTATGGTGTTCCCCAGCCCCCTCTTGCTGTCCTGCCCCTGCTATTGACAGCGCTGGTCTGGCATCTCTTGGAATTTACAGGCTGGTTCTCCTGTCCTAAGGACGGGAGAAATCAGTCTTGTTTTTACAGTAACCGAGAGTCCTGGTGGAGTCCTTCCTGCAACTCGCTCTTCTCCCTGCCAATGAGGATGCAGGGGAAGGAGCAGATCGGGCGGCCGTGGTTGTGTGAGCGCTCGCATTATGCAGTGTCAGCGAGCAGAGGGAGGGGGGAGGAGTCACCCGCAGGAGCGGACTGGGGACGCTCTCCCTCTCAATAGAGACTGTGTTACTCCTGAGGCGGCCCGGGTAAGATGCGGCGCATACGCTGCAAATGCAAACAAAAAGTTTTTAATTGGAAGGCACATGGTGGGGCACAGCATAATGTTGGGGGGCTCAGGGCCCCCTCTGGCCCCCTCCTAGCAACGCCATTGATGGCCTGCTGTTAGTTCAGAGGTCCATCGTATCTGGTAAGAGTTTGGATTTGGTGGTGGAGGATCAGTCACTTATATTATACAGTGGATCAGAACCTTGTTTTTCCTCACGAGGTCTTCCTGCCCTTTCATTGTGGAGAACTTTCTGCTGCCCCCATATTAGTCAAATGAGTGCAGCGCAAAATATGAATCCATAAGCTGTTTATTCCATCTTAGACAGTTGTCTAAATAAAAAGTGAGAGCCTTAAAGGTCGACAAGCTAGTGTCGTTGGCCAGCTTTGCCTGGAAAAATGCACTGGGGGCTCAAGGGCAGCACTCAGGGCCGGTACAAGGGGTGGGCAGAAGGGGCGGATGCCCTGGGCGGGACAATTTATTGGAGGAAGGGGGGCGCAGTAGAGGCCACACTACAGGCCGCCTGTCCTGGGGCCGCTCCCCTCCCTCCTCCTTCTTCTTTTTGTCACACAGTGCCAGGAGCGCTGTGTGTCAGGGAGCTGGATCTGTGTGTGTGTGTTCGGTGGCGCCATAACAAGGTCACACCCCCTAAACCGGCTCGTGTGATAGCAGATTGAATCAGTGTTCCGCCTATCACACTAGCCGGTCTAAGGGGGCGGGACCTTGTTACGGTGCCGCTGAACACACACACAGATCCAGCTATGTGGCACACAGCTCTGTGGTAGATGTCCGCTGTGTGATCCAGGGCAGGCGATGGTGAGTCTGCATTCATAGGCAAAGTGAGGCGTGATTATGGGCACAGAGAGACTGCAATTGTGGGCACAGAGAGGCTGCGATTCTGGGCACAGAGAGGTAGCATTGATGGGCACAGTGAGGCTGCATTGATGGGCACAGTGAGGCTGCGATTCTGGGCACAGTGAGGCTGCGATTCTGGGCACAGTGAGGCTGCGATTCTGGGCACACTGAGGCTGTGATTATGGGCACAATGAGGCAGCATTGATGGGCACAGTGAGGCTGCGATTATGGGCACAGAGAGACTGCAATTATGGGCACAGAAAGGCTGCGATTCTGGGCACAGAGAGGCAGCATTGATGGGCACAGTGAGGCTGCATTGATGGGCACAGAGAGGCTGCGATTCTGGGCACAGTGAGGCTGCGATTCTGGGCACAGTGAGGCTGCGATTCTGGGCACACTGAGGCTGTGATTATGGGCACAATGAGGCGGCATTGATGGGCACAGTGAGGCTGCGATTATGGGCACAGTGAGACTGCAATTATGGGCACAGAGAGACTGCAATTATGGGCACAGAGAGGCTGCGATTCTGGGCACAGAGAGGCAGCATTGATGGGCACAGTGAGGCTGCATTGATGGGCACAGAGAGGCTGCGATTCTGGGCACAGTGAGGCTGCGATTCTGGGCACACTGAGGCTGTGATTATGGGCACAATGAGGCGGCATTGATGGGCACAGTGAGGCTGCGATTATGGGCACAGTGAGGCTGTGATTATGGGCACAGTGATCCTCCCATCATCTGTAGGCGCTGTAACTTTTCACATCGGGGGGCGCAGTTTTTCATCTTCGCCCTGGGCACCGAATGACCTTGTCCCGGCACTGGCGGCACTGCCAAAGTCAAGCGGTCACTCTCCATCAGCCCCAGTGGCACGAGAGTCACGTTCCCACTGGACGATCTCACCTCTTGCCCTCGTGACAACTCTAAAAATTTAGGAATTGCCGTTACCTTCGAACTTGATGACAATGGCCACCTTGGTAATCCCCGGGACACATAGAGAAGGTGATTTTCCGTTTTCGGGGGGAAAAAAAAAAAACAACAATAAAATCTTGGCAGAGGGTCTAACTCTTCATTACTCGTAAAAATTGCCTTTGCATACCTTTTAACAATAATTGTATTGTAGTATTTCTCAAACTTGGCAACTCCACCAGCAAAAGCAAAGCACCGTTCCCAGATCAGAGCTCTCAGGATTTGTCCCGGGGCTCTAGTGGATCACTCTCCCCATAATAAATGACATTTTCTGCCGGCTAACACGCCGCCTCTCACCATTAGGCTTCCATAGCTTTTACTTTGCTGGGCAGCAGTTCAAACAACATCCGGCATTACAGTAAGTTAGTGCGATATCTGTGACACGTGGCGATAAGAGTGGCACTGAACTCCGGGTATCTGGGGAAGTGATCAGTAATTAAAGGGCATTTAGCTACATATATAATCATTCTACTATTGCATTCATCTGTTGTAGTATTTAAAGAGAAAACGACACATAAAAAAAATTCACTATATTACCAAAAGTATTGGGACGCCTGCCTTTTACACATGAACTTTAATGGCATCCCAGTCTAATGCCCCGTACGCACGGTCGGATTTTCCGACGGAAAATGTCCTATCGGACCATGTTGTCGGAAATTCCGACCGTGTGTGGGCTCCATCGGACTTTTTCCGTCTGAGTTTCCGATCCGATCCTGCTCTCAAATTTTCCAACAACAAAGTCCTATCAGACTTTTTCCGATCGCGTGTAGCGAATTCCGACGGACAAAGTGCCACGCATGCTCAGATCACATTGCAAGACCAAAGCTATTGGCTACTAGCCTCTACGTAGTCCCGTCGTACGCAACGAACGTCACCACGTTCAGGATGATCGGATTTTCCGACAACTTTGTCCGACCGTGTGTACGCAACACCAGTGTCGGACAAAATCCGTCGGAAAAAATCAGACGGATTTTGTGGTCGGAATCTCCGACCGTGTGTACGGGGCATTAGTCCGTAGGGTTCAATATTGAGTTGGCCCCGCCCTTTGCACCTATAACAGCTTCAACTCTTCTGGGAAGGCCGTCCACAAGGTTTAGGAGGGTGTCTATGGGAACGTTTGACCATTCTTCCAGAAGAGCATTTGTGAGGTCAGGCGCTGATGGTCAAGAAGGCCTGGCTCGTAGTCTCAGCTCTAATTCATCCCAAATGTGTTCTATTGGGTTGAGGCCAGGACTCTGTGTAGGCCAGTCAAGTTCCTCCACCCCAAACTCGCTCATCCATGTCTTTATGGACCTTGCTTTGTACACTGGTGGGCAGCCATGTTGGAACAGGAAGGGGCCGTCCCCAAACTAGGTTGTGAAGCTTTAAGTGAACAGTGTAAAAGTCTCTGCCACAGACTTGGTGGTAACCAAAGGCTGGGTTAGGAACTTTCCCTATGGTACCTGTATCTCTCAGCCGATCTGGTGATACCGTAGGAAATGCGGATTCTCTAGTGTCCATACATCTCAGCTCCCAGGCTCTTACCGAGCAGCCAGCTTCGTGGCCCTCCTCCGAAGACAACAGGATATGTCAACCTGTTCCTAGATAGAGTGAAGACCGATTGGGTTTAAGAAGGAATGTCAGAACATAAAACGGCATTCCCAACACAAGTGACCAACACTTTTCCGACTACCGTATTTATACTCGAGTATAAGCCGACCCGAATATAAGCCGAGGCACCTAATTTTACCACAAAGAACTGGGAAAACGTATTGACTCGAGTATAAGCCTAGGGTGAGAAATGCGCAGCTACTGTAAGTGGAAAAGAGGGTCAACAATGCCCATTTGCAGCCTCACTGTGCCCATTTGCAGCCATAGGTCCCCTGAACTTCAAACTTGGTAGTTAAGGGTTCCTAGATGCCCCCTAGCTGCAGCCAAAATGTGGGGTTTCTGGACCCACAGGGTCCCGAAATGACATTGCTGCAGATGGACACAGTTGACCAATTTTGGGGCCCCGTATCTCGGGGGCACTTGGTGCTAGGAACCCCAGTTTGGATATGTTGTAGTGCTAGCTCCACTGGGTTTGCACACCAAATGTGGAGTTCCTGGCACCAAGTGGCCCCCAAGATACGGGGCCCCAAAGTCGGGTCGGAAAATGTTAAGCACTTTTCTGCAGCAGAGAATGACATTTTCCGAACCGACTTTGGTGCCCCGTATCTCGGGGGCCACTTGGTGCCAGGAACCCCAAATTTGGATATGTTGTAGTTCCTCTGGGTTCGCACACCAAATGTGGAGTTCCTGGCACTAAGTGGCCCTGAGATACGGGGGCCCCAAATTCGGGTCGGAAAATGTCATTCTCTGCTGCAGAAAAGTGCTTGACTCCAGTATAAGCCGAGGGGGGGGGGGGGGGGGGGGGGGGGGGGCGGGGGCATTTTAAGCACAAAAAAATGTGCTGAAAAACTCGGCTTATACTCGAGTATATACGGTAATCCCCCATTGCAGAGGATCAAGAAGTCCCCCTTCATCGAGGCTACAAGAACATGTATCAGGTAAAATGTCCAAGACCCTCAACACATGGCACAGGCCTAGCTACAATAGTGGTTGTAGCGCTAACCCTGAAGATGCCGCTGTAATTAACTGGTTCTTTCCCAAGATTAGTGCAGAGGCAGCCGGGCACACAGCAACAGTTTATTCATTCTGGCTCCGTAATCAGTCTAGGGCAGTGGTGGCAAACCTTGGCACCCCAGATGTTTTGGAACTACATTTCCCATGATGCTCTGGCACTCTGTAGTGGAGCATCATGGGAAATGTAGTTCCAAAACATCTGGGCTGCCAAGGTTCACCATCACTGGTCTAGGGCAATACATTTAGGATTTATGTATGTTGCTGAAGAACTTAGAAGGGGTTGGGGTTGGGACACTCTACTTTGCTGCTCCACATCCCTGAACGGTCTCTATGTAGGAGCAAATAAAGATGGCAGAACTGAGTCCTCTTAAAAGGTATCTTGGAGCTTCCACTGGCACTTCCACCCAAAGGAGAACCGCTCACAGTCACTAGGACCCTGAGCTCAGGTCAGTACTCACAATGTCACAGGATCATCAGATGCCTTCTAGTATCCACTAGACATGTGCAATTCGTTTCGTTTTTATTCGTTTTCCGTTAAAATTCGTTATATTCGTTCATTCGTTATCGTACGAATGAACGAATGATTCGCTAAAAATTTTAACGAATTATCGAATCGAACGAATATGAAAATCAACGAAAATCCGAAATAACCAAATTAGAAACAACGAAACTACGAAAGAAGAAAATCCGAAAAACGAAAACAGGAACAATGAAAATCAAAATGAACGAAAAAATTCGTACATTCGTAACTTTTTTTTCGATTCGTAATTTTCCGTGTCTCTTACAATGGCGCTGCTTAACGTGCTTCGAATGGATTGAACGAAAGAATTCGTACATTCGTAACTTTTTTTTTTTGCGATTCGTAATTTTCCGTGTCTCTTACAATGGCGCTGCTTAACGTGCTTCGAATGGATTGAACGAAAAAATTCGTACATTCGTTACTTTTTCTTTCGATTCGTAATTTTCCGTGTCTCTTACAATGGCGCTGCTTAACGTGCTTCGAATGGATTGAACGAAAAAAATTTGTACATTCGTAACCTTTTTTTTTTTTAGATTCGTAATTTTCCGTGTCTCTTACAATGGCGCTGCTTAACGTGCTTCAAATGGATTGAACGAAAAAATTCGTACATTCGTAACTTTTTTTTTTTTTCGATTCGTAATTTTCTGTGTCTCTTACAATGGCGCTGCTTAACGTGCTTCGAATGGATTGAACGAAAAAATTCGTACATTCGTTACTTTTTCTTTCGATTCGTAATTTTCCGTGTCTCTTACAATGGCGCTGCTTAACGTGCTTCGAATGGATTGAACGAAAAAATTCGTACATTCGTTACTTTTTCTTTCGATTCGTAATTTTCCGTGTCTCTTACAATGGCGCTGCTTAACGTGCTTCGAATGGATTGAATGAAAAAATTCGTACATTCGTAACTTTTTTTTTTTCGATTCGTAATTTTCCGTGTCTCTTACAATGGCGCTGCTTAACGTGCTTCGAATGGATTGAACGAAAAAATTCGTACATTCGTTACTTTTTCTTTCGATTCGTAATTTTCCGTGTCTCTTACAATGGCGCTGCTTAACGTGCTTCGAATGGATTGAATGAAAAAATTCGTACATTCGTAACTTTTTTTTTTTTCGATTCGTAATTTTCCGTGTCTCTTACAATGGCACTGCTTAACGTGCTTCGAATGGATTGAACGAAAAAATTTGTACATTCGTAACTTTTTTTTTTTTTTTTTGCGATTCGTAATTTTCCGTGTATATTACAATGGCGCTGCTTAACATGCTTCGAATGGATTGAACGAAAAAATTCGTACATTCGTAACTTTTTTTTTTTTTTCGATTCGTAATTTTCCGTGTCTCTTACAATGGCGCTGCTTAACGTGCTTCAAATGGATTGAACGAAAAAAATTCGTACATTCGTTACTTTTTTTTCTTTCGATTCGTAATTTTCCGTGTCTCTTACAATGGCGCTGCTTAACGTGCTTCGAATGGATTGAATGAAAAAATTCGTACATTCGTAACTTTTTTTTTTTTCGATTCGTAATTTTCCGTGTCTCTTACAATGGCACTGCTTAACGTGCTTCGAATGGATTGAACGAAAAAATTTGTACATTCGTAACTTTTTTTTTTTTTTTTTTGCGATTCGTAATTTTCCGTGTCTCTTACAATGGCGCTGCTTAACGTGCTTCGAATGGATTGAACGAAAATATTCGTACATTCGTAACTTTTTTTTGTTTTCGATTCGTAATTTTCCGTGTCTCTTACAATGGCGCTGCTTAACGTGCTTCGAATGGATTGAACGAAAAAATTTGTACATTCGTAACTTTTTTTTTTGCGATTCGTAATTTTCCGTGTCTCTTACAATGGCGCTGCTTAACGTGCTTCGAATGGATTGAACGAAAAAATTCGTACATTCGTTACTTTTTCTTTCGATTCGTAATTTTCCGTGTCTCTTACAATGGCGCTGCTTAACGTGCTTCGAATGGATTGAACGAAAAAAAAATTCGTACATTCGTAACTTTTTTTTTTTTTCAAATCGTAATTTTCCGTGTCTCTTACAATGTAATAATAGCATACACATTACATAAAATTATGAATTATGCTCCAATTACGAATCTACGAAAACAATGTTACGAAAGTACGAATAAATCAATCTTACGAAAGTACGAATGTAA
Source organism: Lithobates sylvaticus (assembly GCA_028564925.1). NCBI lineage: Eukaryota > Metazoa > Chordata > Amphibia > Anura > Ranidae > Lithobates > Lithobates sylvaticus. The sequence goes on along the minus strand of CM053026.1, from coordinate 14,092,729 downwards.
CTAAATCTACGAAAATACGAATGCGTCCGAATTTCGAATAAACGAAAATTAAACTAACGGAAAAACGAATCAACGAAAAAATAACTCTTACGAAAATACGAATCGTTACGAATACGAACACCGACTACACTCGAATTTACGAATCGTTACGAATACGAACACCGATGACTTACGAAATTACGAATCGTTACGAATCAACGGAAACGAACAGAAACAAAACGAAACTAAACAAATTTTTCTATTGTGCACATGTCTAGTATCCACTGGACACTGTTCAGTGAGGGAGAGGTTAATGAACAACGCCACAGGACAGCCAAACCCCATCCAACTTTCTCCGGGACACTCTTCAGTGAGCTCCCAAGACCATGTCCTTGGGTGAAATTCTCTTGATTAGCTTCAGAAAAAGATTCTAGAAGTGAGCCCCCCATCTATACCACAGCTAGGACCTCAATGAACATGCAGCAAACTCCATCAGTCTGCCCAGAGGGGCAGAGCTCCTTAGGCTGGGGACTCCTCCTGCAGGTCTAGACCCGGGCTGCTCCAGACCTCAGACTATGTATGTGCTCTTCAGCCAACTACTGGGCACACCTCCCCCAGGGATTGGCTGAGGTCCCACAAATATTCAAACTGCCTATTTGACTTTCCAGCCCACTATTATTCTAGAATCTTCTAGAATACAAAGTGAAACAATCAAACCTGCAGTCTATGAAACACAGAACAGCCCAAAGCAATCAACAACTGATCCAGGTTACAGAGGAGCCAACTAAATTTGCCAAAAGTCCCAACTGTCACGCTTACCCCAAACGCAGGTGATCATACACTATAGCTGGCTACTGTCTTCTTCATCTATAGCAGCCCCCTATCCCATAAGGTAAGCAGGCCTACCGGTATTCGGCTGCTCCAAGGACTTATACACAATGCTATAGTGTCTGGTCACCATGCCAAGGCATGCGCCAGGTACTTGCGGTTGGCGGACAGGCAGAGTGGTTCAATGACAGTCCAGGTGAAGGGCAGGCAGAGTTCAGAGAATAGTCGTTATCCGATCAGAGGTCATACACAGGGAAGTCCAAACTAGCAGAGCAGGGCAGACAGACGGGGAGCTTGATCAGATATTACACACGTAATTACACTCTATCACAAGCATGAGACTGAAGGTTTGGCAGGCTCAAACCAGGTCTGGTCTCCACCCAGAGACTTACCACATTAATCACCTTGCAGGTGGACAGACAGACAAGGAAAAAGCCATAGCCAAAACCAGGATGCTGGAATGAGGCGTATGAGCACTAGGCGCTCCTGAAACTAACTAGGAGGGTGCTACATGGCCCTCACACAGACTGCCGTGTGAAGGCATCCCGCAAGCATGTTATTTCAAGGATTTGTATCATTTTGATGTTGGCCTTTAAGCCATATCTCCCCACTGAATGGTATTGCACTGGTACATGTCCCCCATGGCAATGTCCAACTACCTATGCCCTTCTTTAACCGCTTCCCGACCGCCTCATGTACATATACGTGAGCAGAATGGCACGGGCCGGCAAAATCGCGTACCTGTACGGGATCCTTTAAATGCCTGCCCGTGGGTCGCGTGCACGCTGGGAAATCCGTGACCCTGGCCGCTGGTGTCCCGCGATCGGGTCACGGAGCTGAAGAACGGGGAGAGGTCCGTGTAAACAAACCTCTCCCCGCGCTTCCTACTCTGCCTGTCATTGATTGGCTGTTCCCAGTCATCGGGAAAGCCGATCAATGACATCAGACGTCAGCCCCGCCCCCTAATGTAAAAAAAAACACACACACACGTCACAGCCCATAACCCCTCCCCTCCCCCTAGTGGTTAACCCCTTCACTACAACTGTCATTTATACAGGAATCAATGCATTTAAATAGCATTGATTGCTGTATAAATGACAATGGTCCCAAAAATGTGTCAAAAATGTGCGATGTGTCCGCCATAATGTCGCAGTCACAAAAAAAATCGCTGATCGCCGCCATTACTAGTAAAAAAAAAAAAATATTAATAAAAATGCTATAAAACTATCCCCTATTTTGTAAACGCTATAACTTTTGCGCAAACCAATCAATAATCGCTAATTGCGATTTTTTTTTTTACCAAAAATATGTAGAAGAATACGTATCGGCCTAAACTGAGAAAAAAAAAAAACGTTTTTTTATATCTTTTTTGGGGATATTTATTATAGCAAAAAGCAAAAAAATATTGCATTTTTTTCAAAATTGTCGCTGTATTTTTGTTTTATAGCGCAAAAAATAAAAACCGCAGGGGCGATCAAATACCACCAAAAGAAAGCTCTATTTGTGGGGGGAAAAAAAAGGACGCCAATTTTGTTTTGGAGCCACGTCGCACGACCGCGCAATTGTCAGTTAAAGCGACGCAATGCCGAATCGCAAAAAGGGGCCTGGTCCTTTGGCTGCCAATTGGTCCGGGGCTGAAGTGGTTAAAAAAAAAAAAAAAAACTTGCAAATTGGTCTGGAAAAAGGCCAGAAGAATAAAAGATTCACCTCCTACAGACTTCGGTGGGGTCGGGGGTATGTTCGGATTTAGTGGGTTTTATTCTTGGGCTTGCCGAACCTCTGGTGATCCAAAAACTTTGCCCAGTTCTCTCATCCCTAATCAGCTTTAATCGTTTCCACTTCTTCCATCGCTTGGTCAGAACCCTTAGTGTACACAGCCCTCCCTCAATCACTATCTGTGTTGAATTAAGTTGCGGTTGAGAAAAAAAACACCATTTTCCGAATCAAGCCGCAGAGCCTCACTGTACCACGCTGATTGTATCGCCCACAGGGGCGGCTCAGGTAATTGGCCACAAGAGACAGGAATCATTTGAAAAATTGCTGCTGAGGCTTAAAAAAACATTTCTCTTTACTGAATATTATCACAACGGTAAAGAGAGATTAAGGTGATATTAACTTCTTGCCGCCCGTGTAAGCTTTAACGCCCACGCGCCATACATATGTGTCCGTGGATGGCTGTGGCCTAAGTGCTGAGAGTGTGCAACAAACACAGTGACTGAACTGTCATAGTGTCTGGGCTGGGCTCAGCCTTCACTTCTCTGAGCTGGCCACTCAGATGCCGGCTAATTGCCAGCTCCCATCTCTCTCCACAGTTACTCAGCTGTTGATGATATCCTGCTCGTCAGTCCTGCCTAGAGGAGCTCTGCCTTCGCCTTGGTCAACATCACAGAGACTATCTCCTGCGGTCCTGTTTAAAGACTTGCTTTGCTGACCTCCCCTCTGGCTCCAGATCCTGCTTGCAGTTCCACTACATTGATCCCTGACTTCTGGCTTGGCTGACTATCCGTTCCGGTTACCGAACTTTGGCTATGTTTTGACTACGTTTTTCTATTTACTTTTATTATTAAACAAGTGTGATTTAACTGTACTTCTGTCTCGGTCTGATTTCATGGTTTCTGACACATAGACAGCTCTCAGTCTCTAGTCATGGTCATGAGATGGTGGGACGAGCTCCTGATCGTGTGGCCACTGTGGCGAGCCAGTCACAGTGGTCACATGATTGGGAAGTCTGTCCCAACCCCCTTAACTGTAATGTTCCTGCAGCACCGGGGGGGCCCCAGGGGGGGGTAAAGGTGGGATCTTCCACCTTTTCTGACCAGTCCCTGCTGGTAGCAGCAGGAACAGCAGAAAATAGTGGGAAGGAAAATGGCAGCAGCTATGAAAGGTGTTACTGAAACCAAGGGAAGAGTGACACAGAGCGGGAGGCTTTTGCCTAAGACAGTGGTTCTCCACTCCTGTCCTCACTAACAGGCCAGGTTTACAAGATAACTGAAATACATCACAGGTGATATCATTTGCTGCTCAGTGATTGAATTAGACATGTGCACAATAGAAAAATTAGTTTAGTTTAGTTTTGTTTCTGTTCTTTCCATTGATTCGTAACGATTCGTAATTTCGTAAGTCGTCGGTGTTCGTATTCGGACTCGTTCGTATTTTCGTAAGAGTTATTTTTTTGTTGATTAGTTTTTCCGTTAGTCTAATTTTCGTTTATTCAAAATTCGTATTTTCGTTATATTTTGTATTCGGACGCATTCGTATTTTCGTAGATTTAGTTACATTCGTACTTTCGTAAGATTGATTTATTCGTACTTTCGTAATATTGTTTTCGTAGATTCGTAATCGGAGCATAATTCATAATTTTATGTAATGTGTATGCTATTTACATGTTTAACCACTTTCAGCCCCGGACCAATTGGCAGCCAAAGGACCAGGCCCCTTTTTGCGATTCGGCACTGCGTCGCTTTAACTGACAATTGCGCGGTCGTGCGACGTGGCTCCCAAACAAAATTGGCGTCCTTTTTTTCCCCACAAATAGAGCTTTCTTTTGGTGGTATTTGATTGCCCCTGCGGTTTTTATTTTTTTGCGCTATAAACAAAAATAGAGCGACAATTTTGAAAAAAATGCAATATTTTTTACTTTTTGCTATAATAAATATCCCCAAAAAATATATAAAAAAAACATTTTTTTTCCTCAGTTTGGGCCGATACGTATTCTTCTACATATTTTTGGTAAAAAGAAATCGCAATTAGCGATTATTGATTGGTTTGCGCAAAAGTTATAGCGTTTACAATATAGGGGATAGTTTTATAGCATTTTTATTAATATTTTTTTTTTTTACTAGTAATGGCGGCGATCAGTGATTTTTACTGTGACTGCGACATTATGGCGGACACATCGGACATTTTAGACACATTTTTGGGACCATTGTCATTTATACAGCAATCAGTGCTATTTAAATTCATTGATTCCTGTATAAATGACAGTTGTAGTGAAAGAGTTAACCACTAGGGGGCGGGGAGGGGTTATGGGCTCTGACGTGTGTGTTTTTTTTACATTAGGGGGGCGGGCTGACGTCTGACGTCATTGATCGGCTTTCCCGATGACCGGGAACAGACAATCAATGACAGGCAGAGTAGGAAGCGCGGGGAGAGGTTTGTTTACACAGACCTCTCCCCGTTCTTCAGCTCCGTAACCCGATCGCGGGACACTGGTCCCGCGGCCGGGGTCACGGAGCTCCCGGCCGGGTCGCGAGCGCGCCGCTGGCGGCGCGCCCGCGACCCACGGGCAGGCATTTAAAGGGCCACGTACAGGTACGTGGTTTTGCCTGCCTGTGCCATTCTGTAGATGTATATCTACATGAGGCGGTCGGGAAGCGGTTAAGAAACAAAGAATTTCTCTCTCACAAGTCAGAACTTAACTCAAAAATCCACCAAAACACAGAGCCTCCGACCCAACCACGTTTATCAACTAACAAAAAAAAGTAACGAATTTACAAATCCATTTGAAGCACGTTAAGCAGCGCCATTGTAAGAGACACGGAAAATTACGAATCAACAAACAAAAAAAAAAAAAGTTACGAATGTACGAATTTTTTCGTTCATTTTGATTTTCGTTATTTTTGAATCTTTGTTCGGTATTTTCGTTGTTTCTGTTTTTCGTTTTTCGGATTTTCATTCTTTCGTAGTTTCGTTGTTTCTAATTTAATTATTTCATATTTTCGTTGTTTTTCATATTCGTTCGTTTCGATAGTTCGTTATTTGTTGGAATTTTTAGTAAACCATTCGTTCATTCGTACGATAACGAATGAACGAATATAACGAATTTGAACGGAAAACGAATTCGTAACTAAACGAATTGCACATGTCTAGTCTGCATCTCCCCCAAGGTAATGCTTAAAGTCTGGCCTGTTAGCGTTGTCCTACATCAGCCGTCATACTTTCTATAATGGTCATACGTCAGCCATCATAAATTCGAGAACTGTCATACGTCAGCCATCATAATTTCTAGAATTCACATACATCAGCCATCATAATTTCTAGAATTCACATACATCAGCCATCATAATTTCTAGAATTCACATACATCAGCTCTCATTATTTCTAGACCTGTCATACATTAGTCGTCATTACTTCTAAAATTGTCATACAATCGGTCATTATATTTTCTAGAATTGTTATACAGTGGTGTGAAAAAGTGTTTGCCCCCTTCCTCATTTCCTGTTCCTTTGCATGTTTGTCACACTTAAGTGTTTCGGAACATCAAACCAATTTAAACAATAGTCAAGGACAACACAAGTAAACACAAAATGCAATTTGTAAATGAAGGTGTTTATTATTAAAGGTGAAAAAAAATCCAAACCATCATGGCCCTGTGTGAAAAAGTGATTGCCCCCCTTGTTAAAACATACTATAACTGTGGTTGTCCACACCTGAGTTCAATTTCTCTAGCCACACCCAGGCCTGATTATTGCCACACCTGTTCACAATCAAGGCATCCCTTAAATAGGAGCTGCTTGACACAGTAAGGTCCACCAGAAGATCCTTAAAAGCTACACATCATGCCGAGACCCAAAGAAATTCAGGAACAATTGAGAAAGAAAGTAATTGAGATCTATCAGTCTGGAAAGGGTTATAAAGCCATTTCCAAAGCTTTGGGAATCCAGCGAACCACAGTGAGAGCCATTATCCACAAATGGCGAAGACATGGAACAGTGGTGAACCTTCCCAGGAGTGGCCGGCCGCCCAAAATTACCCCAAGAGCGCAGCGACGACTCATCCAAGAGGTCACAAAAGACCCCACAACAACGTCCAAGGAACTGCAGGCCTCACTTGCCTCAGTTAAGGTCAGCGTTCATGCCTCCACCATCAGGAAAAGACTGGGCAAAAATGGCCTGCATGGCAGAGTTCCAAGGAGAAAACCACTGCTGAGCAAAAAAGAACATCAAAGCTCGTCTCAATTTCTCCACAACACATCTTGATGATCCCCAAGACTTTTGGGACAACATTCTGTGGACCGATGAGACAAAAGTGGAACTCTTTGGAAGGTGTGTGTCCAAGTACATCTGGCGTAGAAGGAACACTGCATTTCAGAAAAAGAACATTATACCAACAGTAAAATATGGTGGTGGTAGTGTGATGGTCTGGGGCTGTTTTGCTGCTTCAGGACCTGGAAGACTTGCCGTGATAAAAGGAACTATGAATTCTGCTGTCTACCAAGAGATCCTGAAGGAGAATGTCCGACCATCTGTTCGTGTACTCAAGCTGAAACGAACTTGGGTTCTGCAGCAGGACAATGATCCTAAACACACCAGCAAGTCCACCACCGAATGGCTGAAGAAAAACAAAATGAAGACTTTGGAGTGGCCTAGCCAAAGTCCAGACCTGAATCCTATTGAGATGTTGTGGTATGACCTTAAAAAGGCCGTTCATGCTCGAAAACCCTCTAATGTAACTGAATTAGGACAATTCTGCAAAGATGAGTGGGCCAAAATTCCTCCAGGATGCTGTAAAAGCCTCATTGCACGTTATCGCAAACGCTTGGTTGCAGTTGTTGCTGCTAAGGGTGGCCCAACCAGTTATTAGGTTTAGGGGGCAATCACTTTTTCACACAGGGCCATGATGGTTTGGATTTTTTTTCACCTTTAATAATAAACACCTTCATTTACAAATTGCATTTTGTGTTTACTTGTGTTGTCCTTGACTATTGTTTAAATTGGTTTGATGTTCCGAAACACTTAAGTGTGACAAACATGCAAAGGAACAGGAAATGAGGAAGGGGGCAAACACTTTTTCACACCACTGTACATCAGCCGTCATAATTTCTAGAATTGTTAGTGGGTCCCGAGGACAGGGGTTGAGAACCACTGGCCTAAGAGGAGTATGTTGGGGGAGGAGGAGGTGAAGACGGGAGCATCTGGTGTGAGTGGGTCTGCTGGGAGCAGAAATTCTAGAAATGATGATGGCTGATGTATGACAATTCTAGGAACTATGATGGCTGATATATGACAAACATCAACAGTCATATTTTCTAGAATTGTCATATATCATCCATCATCATTTCTAGAAATGTCAAAACATCAGCCATCATATTATCTAGAATTTTTATCAGCCGTCATATTTTTCTAGGGGTGTCACACATTGGCCATCATACTTTCTAATGCCCCGTACACACGGTCGGAAATTCCGACCACGAAATCCGTCGGATTTTTTCCGACGGATTTTGTCCGACACTGGTGTTGCATACACACGGTCGGACAAAGTTGTCGGAAAATCCGATCATTCTGAACGTGGTGACGTTCGTTGCCTACGACGGGACTACGTAGAGGCTAGTAGCCAATAGCTTTGGTCTTGTAATGTGATCTGAGCATGCGTGGCACTTTGTCCGTCGGAATTCGCTACACGCGATCGGAAAAAGTCCGATAGGACTTTGTTGTCGGGAAAAATTTGAGAGCAGGAGATAAAACTTTGTCCGTCGGAAAACCCTGACGGAAAAAGTCCGATGGAGCCTACACACGGTCGGAATTTCCGACAACATGGTCCGATAGGACATTTTCCGTCGGAAAATCCGACCGTGTGTACAGGGCATTAGAAGACAACAAAAAAAAGTTGCACCAGCCAGACTGGCCAATCAGAAGAGACACAGACGATGGGAGATCTTTGGATGGAGTCATTGGTGGCGGTCCGAGGTGCATTAATCGCCCGTTTATACTGAATAAGGACGGCTCTTAGAGGATTGGGTGATCTAACAGGACAGCGGGGTGTGTATGAAAGTCGCAGAGGAGAACGGCGAGGAACATCGCTCCTGCTCTCACATATTAGCAGAACGTCAAGAAACAAGAACCAGATGTGCCCATTGCGGGGGCCTGAAATATGTCCCAGCATGCACCGCTCACTGACCCTTCCCTTGGAAAAGCACAATAAAAAAATAATACAAAAGCATTTCCTTCCATAAATTCTGCCCACTGTGGGAGAATGATTATTCCATACAAATATGATTTATTGGAATATAGAAACCATATGTCCCTCCCGGTCAGGGCGATCGGATCGTTTTTCAGCTGGTATTATGTTTAAATGTCATGTTATATATCCGAGCCACGTCTGTCCCCCTCCTTCCTGATCTGTAAGACACAGAGGACAGGGGGGGGGGGGGGGGGACGCAATCCCGAACAACCAATCAGCAGGCTGGATCAGCGGTCAGTGCTCAGGATGTGCAGTGCTGGATTCAGTACACATTAGAGTGTGAGCTCTTCTGGTGCAGAGACTGATATGACTGGCTCAGTGTTCTCTGTACTACACTGCGGTATATGTCAGAGCTATATAAATGTATAATAATAATAGTGGGGGGGGGGGACATTAGAGTGTTATTTTTTGTTTATGAAAAATCTTACAAACATACAACTTAATTTAAGTAGGGCTGCGGAAATTAACGATTAATTCCTCGATTAATCGTTAACTTTTTTTGATCGATCAAAATTCTTTTGCTCGGTACTCACCTCTCCGCCGGCTTCCGGGTCTTCAGGGAGTTCCGTCGGAGATCCGGTGACGTCACGGACATCAACGTCACCGAACTCCTCCCCCCTTCCCCAAGTGCATCTGTCTGCTAACGAAGGGAAGGGGGAGGAGTCCGGTGACGTCACGGACATCAACGTCACCGAACTCCTCCCCCCTTCCCCAAGTGCCTCTGTCTGCTAACGAAGGGAAGGGGGGAGGAGTCCGGTGACATCACGGACATCAACGTCACCGAACTCCTCCCCCCTTCCCCAAGTGCCTCTGTAACGACATATTCCGCGACCCATGGCAGTTTGCTACGGAAGTGACGTTCCGTCGCCGCCATCTTGCTACACCCCACACTCGTCCACAGTAAGGATGCACTAATGCCCCGTACACACGGTCGGAAATTCCGACGAAAAATGTCTGATCGGACCATGTTGTCGGAAAATCAGCCCGTGTGTGGGCTCCATCGGACTTTTTCCTGCTCTCAAATTTTCCGACAACAATGTCCGATCGGACTTTTTCCGATAGTGTGTAGAGAATTCCGACGCACAAAGTGCCACGCATGCTCAGATCAAATTATGAGACCAAAGCTATTGGCTACTAGCCTCTACGTAGTAGACATGTGCACAACAAAAAAATTCGTTTATTTTCGTTTCGTTTTTTTCGTACCCGAAAAAAAATCTTTTTTTTTTTGTTTGGTTTTTTTAGTTTCCGATGATTCGTAACGATTCGTACATTCGTAAGTCGTCGGTGTTCGTATTCGTAACGATTCGTACATTCGTAAGTCGTCGGTGTTCGTATTCGTAACGATTCGTACATTCGTAAGTCGTCGGTGTTTGTATTCGTAACGATTCGTACATTCGTAAGAGTTATTTTTCGTTAATTCGTTCATTCGTCAGTTTAATTTTCGTTTATTCGAAATTCGGACGCATTTGTCTTTATTCGTACATTTGTAACATTCGTAGATTCGTAATCGGCGCATAATTCATAATTTTATGTAATGTGTATGCTATTATTACATTTTAAGAGACACAGAAAATTACGAATCGAAAAAAAAAAGTTACGAATGTACGAATTTTTTCGATCAATCCATTCGAGGCACGTTAAGCAGCGCCATTGTAAGGGACACGGAAAATTACCAATTCAACAACAAAAAAAAAAGTTACGAATGTACGAATTTTTTAGTTCATTTTCGTTGTTCCTGTTTTCGTTTTTCGGATTTTCTTCATTCGTACATTCATTGTTTCTAATTTGTTTTTTTCGGATTTTCGTTGTTTTTCGGATTCGTTCGATTTGAACGATTCGTTAAAATTTTTACCGAATCATTCGTTCTCTCGTACGAAAACGAACGAACGAAAAATAACGAAAAAAAACGAAAAAAAAACGAAATGAATTGCACATGTCTACTACGTAGTTCCGTTGTACGCAACCAACGTCACCACGTTCAGAATGATTGGTTTTTCCGACAACTTTGTCCGACCGTGTGCGTGTGTATGCAACACCAACCAGGACAAAATCCGTTTGAAAAAATCCGACGGATTTTGTGGTCGGAATTTCTGACCGTGTGTACGGGGCATAAGAAGGGGGAAAGCGGACATGTTGTTACACCCACAGGAGTTTTGCACCAGTAAATTGAGATTCTATAGTGAAATACAGGACTTACAACTCCGTCTCACTACTTAGATCTTGAATTTTAAAAGCAACGGCATCCCTGCTCATCTGACAGGTTTGCTAATCTGACAGAACTCCGTCTGACTGGTTAGATGTTGAATTTTAAAAGCAGCGAACTTCTAAGTCTTGTATTTCACGATAGAAACTCACTTTACTGGTATAAATAATTAATCGAAATGACTCGATTAAAAAAAAAAAATCGATGAATCGAACACGAAAATTTTAATCAGTAACAGCCCTACATTTAAGTAAACTTGATATATATGTATAAACAAAAATCAGCTCACTTCAGCATTGGATTTTAAAAAGAAAATGGCTTTTTGCCAGAAAAAATAAAAAACATAAACAGAACTGACTATACCAAACAAAACATATTTTAGTATTAATATTGTTATTATCATTATAGTGCATCTCAACAAACCCTACGTCTACCTAAGCACACCCTTTGTCCAGGCCCCCGGACGTCACCCTTTCCTTTTCAAGATCCCAAACTTTCCCAACCTCACCCAGAATGTTGTGCACCACCACCTGGACAGGAAGGACTTTTTTCCGAGTGGAAACCTGACACCGTGCACTACAAGTGAAGAAATGGACTACTATGCTAACCAGAAAACATGTCTCAAAATAAATATCCTGGTGAGTCTCAAAAGCCCCATATGACCACTCCACCCCACGTACAGTAACTTAACCAGGAAAGGAAAAAGATACCCAAAGCCCACCCACCTACTTATAGACTTCTATATTGAAAAATGGTCCATCATCTCCTCCACACTGCTACAATCAACTCTTGGACAACCACGGTTCTCTACAGAGTGATGCTTCAGTTTGCCCTTCACATAGTCTGTGGCCAAATCCCGAAAAGGGATTCTCAGGATTCTGTCCAGATTAATCAAACGCAGACCTTCCCTCATAAGGCCCCTTTCACACTGGGGCGGTGAGCCGCGGTGACGGTAAAGCAGCGCTATATTTAGCGCTGCTTTACCGTCGTTTTTAACCGCGGTATTCGGCCGCTCGCGGTGCGGTTTTAACCCCCGCGAGCGGCCGAAATAGGGTTAAACACCCCCCGCAGAGCGCCACCGTAGCGGCGCTTTGCGGCGGTATTGCCGTGGTTTCACCGCGGTGTCCCATTCTATTCAATGGGAAGGAGCGGTATAGGAGCGGTGAACACACCGCTCCTATACCGCTCCAAAGATGCTGCTAGCAGGACTTTTTTTGTCATCCTGCTAGCGCACCGCTCCAGTGTGAAAGCCCGCCGGCTTTCACACTGGAGTTAAAGGGGCAGGATTTTTTCATGCGGTGAACAGGCGCTATTTTTAGCGCTGCACCGCATGAAAAACGCCCCGGTGTGAAAGGGGCCTAACAGGGTCTGGGAAATCCCTCAAGGCCAGTGGCTCGCTAAAGGCAGATTCAACAACCCTCCTTCTCCAGGGCCTTCCTAGGAAGAGACTTAATTTCCTCCGCAGTCACTCACCTCTGCCGAAGCATTTTTAGGCCTGGAGCAACATAAGCTGGGGGGGCTCACCCTATCAGACCCTTAGGCTTTTTACTGGCCCACAATTCTCCCAACTTCGCAAAAAAGGCCTAGACCAGAACTGAAAAATACCAACCCGCCCTGTATGACCACTCCACCCACGTACAGTAACTTAACCAGGAAAGGAAAGGGATACCCAAAGCCCGCCCACCCACTTATAGACTTCTATATTGAAACATGGTCCATCATCTCCTCCACACTGCTACATTCAACCCTTGGACAACCACGGTTCTCTACAGAGTGATGCTTCAGTTTGCCCCTCACATAGTCTGTCAGGAGAGCCAGGCCAAATCCCGAAAGAGATTCTCAGGATTCGGTCCAGTGCAGACCCTCCCTTATAACAGGGCCTGGGAAATCCCTCAAGGCCAGTGGCTCGCTAAAGGCAGATTCAACAACCCTCCTCTCCAGGGCCTTCCTAGGAAGTGACTTAATTTCCTCCGCAGTCCCTCACCTCTGCCGAAGCATTTTCAGGCACGGAGCAACGTAAGCTGGGGGGGGGGGGCTCACCCTATCGGACCCTCAGGCTTGTTACTGGCCCACAATTCTCCCAACTTCGCAGAAAAGGCCTAGACCAGAACTGAAAAATACCAACCCACCCAGGCGGTTCCTTTGCCAGCATGTTACCAAATTTATGTTTCAAAAACAGAAACACTTGAAACTTGTTGGACACCTCCACTCTCCCAGGTTCAGGTACAGCCCCAGCATAGGTTTTATCAGCAGGATCAGATGCTCCAGACCTCAAAGCTGAACCCTTCCTATTGGTTTCAGGAACCTCAGAACCCCCACCAGAGGCAGCAGCTGTCACTCCATCTACCACCACGCTTACATTCCCCTTTCCGGCATTAGAAGCAGCTTTATCCTTCACATTCTTTATTTCCAGGGGAGGGCTGGGGGGCAGAGTGGCAATTGCCCCCCAGGCCGCCCTAACTTACGTTGAAAATGGCTGGCGCCCGCTGCTATTTTTACAGCTGCGGCGGTCGGCCACAGTTGCATTCCGGGAGTTGTAGTCCACACTCAAGCTCCCAAGCAGAGCAGAGGAAACTACCACCCTCAGAGACCAGGGTGCCCGTGACTGGCTCGGGCTGTGGGGCTGGGTGCTGGCTTGCGCTGGCTGTGGCGTGCAACCTGAGCTGCCAAGTAAGAGACCCTGACACCCCCAGCTGACCCCCATACCCCATCCCCCCATACACCCCATTTACCCTGCCCCAGTGATCAGGCTGCATTGGATGGGCACTGGTGAGACTGCATTTATGGACACTGGTGAGGTTGCATTGATGGGCAGTGATGAGGTGGCACTGATGAGTCGGAATTGATGGGCACTGATCAGGCTGCATTGAGGGGCACTGGTGAGGCTGCATTGAAAAACCAGCTGGGCATGGATGGTGAGCTGATTCAGTAGTTCAATGGGCCACTTGACTGGACTTCCCCCCCAGGCCTAAGGCTGCCAGCCCTCCCCTGTTTATTTCACTACTGCTCCCAGCAGACCCACTCACACCAGATGCTCCTGTCTTCACCCCCCCCCCCCGGCCCAACATACTCCTCTTAGGCCAGTGGTTCTCAACCCCTGTCCTCGGGACCCACTAACAATTCTAGAAATTATGACGGCTGATGTATAACAATTCTAGAAAATATAATGACTGATGTATAGCAATTTTAGAAGTTATGACGACTAATGTATGACAGTTCTAGAAATAATGAGAGCTGATGTATGAGAATTCTAGAAATTATGACAATTCTAAAAATTCTGGACATTATGATGACTGCTCTATATTCCAGAAAATATGACGGCTGATGCATGATAATTCTAGAAATTGTCCGATAGATGACAATTCTAGAAAATATGACGGCTGATGTATAATCTAGAAAATATGAACTATGACAGCTGATATATGTAAATTCTAGAAAATATGACGGCTGATGTATGACAATTCTGGAAATTGTGACGGCTGAACACACGACTGCTCTCCGGATATCTGTACAATGGAGGTTGTCCTCATGAAATGCATCAGTCTTGTTTTTGAAGTGATTGGCAATCTCTTGGGCAGTGAGTGAGTCGGTTGGTAGAGGGGGTGGGGGACAAAGCAGAGTGAAGATAGATGATTGCTGACAAGGACTGGAGGACAAAGTATCGATAAAGCCTCATACACACGATCGGACCGTGGACCAACTTTCCCATGGATTTTTGTCCAAAGGGCGTTGGCCCCAAGTTGGTATTGCATACACACGGCAGGACTTTTTCAGCCAACTTTCACCAAATCACTTGGTTTTTCTGCTCTTTACCGCCACCTTTGGTCAACTTCTGTATTGTTGTCTGATCTTTTGCATTGGTTCTGCATTGGTTTGTACAAAAGTCCGTTGGTTTTGTGTACACACGGTCGGACTTTGGTCCATCGGACTGTTGTTGGCAGAAAGTTGGTCCGTTCGCACAGCCAACAAAAGTCAGATGAAACCTGGAAAAAGTTGGTCCGATGGAGCGTACACACGGTCAGATGTTGGTTCAAAACAGCTAATTTGCATGTTGGTTGTCAAAAAGTCAGATCGTGTGTACGGGCCTTTAGAGTGACAAAGTAGGTTTGTATTGTAATTGTATTTTAGGAGGGCAGATTTGTGCTCAGTGGGGATAGAAGGAATCCATTTCCACCTCCTTATCCATCCCCTGGGTCTGGGTGTGTCCATTGGAGGCCTCCATGGGAGAGGGCGGCAGGAGAAGCAGAGTCAGAATCTTGAAGCCAAGTTTCAGTAACGGCAAATATTCTAACGCAATGTGAGCTTATTACAGACAGAGAGGGTATTCCAGAGGGCACATGCGATGAGGGGGCGGGGGGGGCTGGTTTTCGGAAGCAGGGGGATATAAATGAATCTGTGTGGATTGCAGTTGTTGCCAGAGGAGGAAGGAAGCCGGATGTTGGGGTTGCAGTTAGAAAATGGAGGGCCTGGATTGGGGGAAATGT
>CM053026.1:13960657-14076776 GCA_028564925.1 Lithobates sylvaticus | reverse complement strand
GCTGTAGGTCAGGACAGCCTCGTTGGCTGTAATAGGTAGTGGGTTAGCAAGAGTATATACCGTATTTATCGACGTATAACACGCATTATTTTTCCCTTTAAAATCAGGGGAAAATCGTGGGTGTGTGTTATACACCGATCCCCCGCCGATTGTGAGCTTGTGGGCCGAGAACGGCCGAAGGTGGCCAAAAGCCATCGAGAGCGGCAGAAATCGCCCGAAAGCCGCCGAGAACGGCCGAAGGTGGTCGAAAGCTACCGAGCTACACAGGACATCCGGCTCTGTATCTCGGCGGCGCCATTTTTAAAAGGCAAAGCTGCAAATGACACTGACAAGGGTGCAACGATGGACAAGGCTGCAGATGGACACTGATAAGGCTGCATTGATGGGCATTTGAATGTAAGTTTTTTATTTCCTTAACCACTTCAATACCGCTCCATAGTCATATGACGTCCACAAGGTGGATCTACCATCCTGGGTGGGCGTCATATGACGTCCTCGGATTCCCGGCCGCCTGGACCTCGGGACCCGGTGCGAGTGCCCGGCGGCCGCGATGTCCGCCGGGCACCCGCGATTGCCCGTTAAAACAACGGGACCGTGCGGGACCGTGGAGCTGTGTGTGTAAACACACAGCTCCACGTCCTGTCAGCGGGGAGGAGACCGATCATGTGATCCCAGTACGGAGGAACACATGATCGGTCTCCTCCCCTTAAGTCCCCTCCCCCTACAGTTAGAATCACTCCTATAGGGAACACATTAACCCCTGCAGCGCCCTCTAGTGTTAACCCCTCCCCTGCCAGTCACATTTACACAGTAATCAATGCAATTTTATAGCAACGATTGCTGTGTAAATGTGAATGGTTCCAAAAATGTGTCAAAAGTGTCCGAAGTGTCCGCCACAATGTCGCAGTCACGAAAAAAAAAATCGCAGATCGCCGCCATTACTAGTAAAAAAAAAAAAAAAAAAATCAATAAATCTATCCCCTATTTTGTAGACGCTATAACTTTTGCACAAACCGATCAATATACGCTTATTGCAATTTTTTTTACCAAAAATACGTAGAAGAATACGTATCGGCCTAAACTGAGGAAAAAAAATGTTTTTTTTTATATATTTTTGGGGGATATTTAGTATAGCAAAAAGTAAAAAAAAATATTGCATTTTTTTCAAAATTGTCGCTCTTTTTTTGTTTATAGCGCAAAAAATAAAAACCGCAGAGGCAAAAAAATACCACCAAAAGAAAGCTCTATTTGTGGGAAAAAAAGGACGTCAATTTTGTTTGGGAGCCACATCGCACGACCGCGCAATTGTCAGTTAAAGCGACGCAGTGCCGAATCGCAAAAAAAAACGCTCTGATCAGGAAGAGGGTAAATCCTTCCGGGGCTGAAGTGGTTAAAAAAAAAAATGGGGATATTTTTAAATATTGTGTTTTTTTTTTTCAAAATTGTGGCTCTTTTTTTTTTTTTATAGCGCAAAAAAAATTAAAACCGCAGAGGCGATCAAATACCACCAAAAGAAAGCTCTATTTGTGGGAAAAAAAGGACGTCAATTTTGTTTGGGAGCCACGTCGCACGACCGCGCAATTGTCAGTTAAAGCGACGCAGTGCCGAATCGCAAAAAAAACGCTCTGATCAGGAAGAGGGTAAATCCTTCCGGGGCTGAAGTGGTTAAAAAAAAAATGGGGATATTTTTAAATATTGTGTTTTTTTTTTTCAAAATTGTGGCTCTTTTTTTTTTTTTTATAGCGCAAAAAAATTAAAACCGCAGAGGCGATCAAATACCACCAAAAGAAAGCTCTATTTGTGGGAAAAAAAGGACGTCAATTTTGTTTGGGAGCCACGTCGCATGACCGCGTAATTGTCAGTTAATGCGACGCAGTGCCGCAAAAACTGGCCCGGTCATTCAGCAGCCAAATCTTCCGGGGCTGAATCGGTTAAAAACACTTTTTTTGCTTAACTTTTTTTTTTCATCACATAGGGGACAAAAAGTCCCCTATGTGATGATTTTTTTGGTGACAGGTTCTCGTATAATGGGACATCCAGACCCTGGAAGTCTCTCCTGTGCTCCACCAAGTTTACATTGCATTACATTCTTTCCCAGCCATGCCGGCGGGGAAACTGACAGGGAGACCCGGAAGTGACGTCAAACACGTCACTATTGGGTCAGCAACTAGAAGGGAAGGAGAGTGGACATGTGTCAACCTCAGCTCCCTCCCCTTGACCCGGTGGCACCCACTATGCCTGTCCCAGGCCCACAGATGGGCAAGCGTAGCATGGAATACATGGTGGGGCTATACACAAGGGTTTTTGCCATTACGGTGGTGGTAGGGAGGGGGGGGGGGGTGGTTTCGCTGATTCCAGGCAGGGCCGTCTTTAATATTGATTGGACCCTGGGCAAAACTTTTCTTGGGCCCCCCCCCCCATGCAGTTTCGCTCTCTACCTGCTCTGAGACATACAATAAATAGCAGCTAGATTCAAAATCAGTTTACTGAATCAGATCAGACAGCTATTGCAATTGGTTGCCAGAGGTTACAGTGTATCATTACCGATCACTGACTGGTTGCTAGAGGTTACAGTGTATCATTACCGCTCACTGACTGGTTGCCAGAGGTTAGTGTATCATTACCGCTCACTGACTGGTTGCTAGAGGTTACAGTGTATCATTACCGCTCACTGACTGGTTGCCAGAGGTTACAGTGTATCATTACCGCTCACTGACTGGTTGCTAGAGGTTACAGCACACATTACGGCTCACTGATTAGTTGCTAGAGGTTACAGCACATGATTTCTGCTTGTTGATTGGTTGCTAGAGATTACTGTGAATATGACCTCAGGGGGGCATGATATACATATCAATGCCGCTGGCCGCCGCTATTTACATATGAATGCCCCCGATATTTACATATGAATGCCGGTAATTTACATGTAAACACAGGGTCTGCAGGTAAGTCATCTGTACACAACAATAGGGCAGAGCTGGGCAGCATTAGTAGCAGCACTTCACACTGAGATATTGGGACACAGCACGGGACTAAAACCTCAAGGGACAAGGGAATTTAAACCAGGCTAGTTGGCAAGTATGAGGCAGCTGCTTTGGGCCCCACAACAATGACAGGGCCCAGGGCAGCTGCCCCTTTTGCCCTGTCTTAAAAACGGCCCTGATTCCAGGGGGTGTGAAAGTAATCCGGTGCCGCACTACTTTCATCTGACAGCCGGCAGTCAGATTTACACACAATCCTGGAGGCTGCAGCCATTGGGAGTGGGCGTAGAATGTACGGACCTGCAGCGAAAGGGTTACTTTTACAGCGCCCCCTTTGGGAGTAGCGCTACGAGACCAAACAAGAAGTAAAAGGAAATCTTTCTACGGTGATCTTGAAGATATAAAGGTCTTCACTGCAAAGATGTCCACGCCAGTTCTCACTTCCCACCTTAATAGTGGACCTTTTAATTTGTCCTCCTCCTAGAGCCCGCTTTGTTCTGATCCCATCAGCCCTGTAACCCAATCCTGCCGGCATCGCGTACAAGACTGAGTGACCTCCGACCCCTGTGGATTATAGCGTTACCAACACTTAATGTACGAGAGGCCGCCTGTCACTCTGTGCACATGACAGCCACCGCCGCGTCCGCTGCATTCCCCCCTTTCTTTTGGCCTAGAGAGCTCTTTACAGCCTCCGCACCGGCTGCCAAGTATGATGTAGGAAGTTCTCAATTCTAATGTTCTCTCTGAGGCTTTATTTCATGTAAAGGGGGAGCAGCCAGGCCAGCTGTAAAAACAAGCACTGGAGAACCTCAGCCCCTCCTGTCACCCCCTTCATCCACGGAACGCTTCACAATGTCATGTGTCGCCCCCCCCCCCCCCCCAGGTCTGCCTCTACCCACACAGGCCAAGGCATGTGGAGAACATCACCCGCATGGCATGGCATAGGTGTGTGGAGATGACCACTTAGGTGTGGCCGGAGAATTGTCTGACGGAGGAGCAGTCTGGCTTTCTAGGTGTGATATTCTGTGTTTTTGGGATGGAGACATAATAGAAAACTCAGTTTATTTATTACAGGTATTTATATAGCGCCGTCAATTTATGCAGCTCTTTACCCGTGTATTATGTGTAGCGCCCTCCTAGGTAGGCGCTAGTAATGCCGCGTACACACGGCCGGACTTTCCGGCAGAAACGGTCCGACGGTCTTCCCTACAGGCTTCCCGGCGGAGTTCCGACCGAACGGACCTGCCCCTCTTGGTTCCTCAGAATTTTTGAAGAAAAAAGTCAGATGAAGCCCACACACGATCGCAATATCCGACAGAATTATTCCGTCTGACCTTTTCTGCCGGAAAGTTTGGTCGTGTGTACGCGGCATAAGTGTATATCGTTTTGGTTTCTCTGCTCAACAGGAAGACAGCTAGGAAAATTCTATATACTGTCTGCTTAATGCCCCGTACACACGATAGGATTTTCCAACAACAAAACCGTGGATTTGTTTTCCGAAGGAAAATGTCTCCATAAAAACAGATTTCCTTGTGACAGGTCATCCCCTTCAGAGCTTCTCCTCCCCTCCATAGGGACATATTTCCCCTGTGACAGGCCAGCCCCTGCAGAGCTCCTCATCCTCTCTTTATAAGAACAGATTTCCCCTGTGACAGGCCAGCCCCTGTGGAGCTCCTCATCCCCCCTTGTGATAGGCCCGCCCATGCAGCGCTCCTCTCCTCTTCGTAGGGACAGATTTCTATTATGACAGGCTGGCCCTTATGGAGCCTCTCCTTTCCTACAAATTTTCCCTGTGACAGGCCGGCCTCTGCGGAACTCCTTTTTTAACCTTCATACAGAATAGAGTGCATCAGGGCATTAAGGCAATATGGCCACTAGATGGAGTTGATAATCATAGTAAATAAGTATTTATTTCCTATTATCATCAGCTTCATGTAGTGGCCATCTTGTAGTATTTTCCCAATTCACTCCACGCTGTATGACTCTGTAGGAAGAATAACATTTGACCTGGAGAGGAAATAGCCTCAAACCATTTGTTTTTGCCCTAATGTGCACAGAAAGTATGTACATGCAGTTTAACGTGTAATTTTTTTTAACCGCTTCCCGACCGCCGCATGTAAATATACGTCGGCAAAATGGCACGGCTAGGCAAAAGCACGTATATATACGTGCCCTTTAATTGCCTAGCCGTGGGATCGCGCGCGCGCCACTGGCGGCGCGCTCGCGACCCGGTCGGGAGCTCCGTGACCACGGCCGCCGGACCAGCGGACCCGATCGCCACTGGTGTCCCGCGATCAGGTCACAGAGCTGAAGAACGGGGAGAGGTCTGTGTAAACAAACCTCTCCCCGCGCTTCCTACACTGCCTGTCACTGATCGGCTGTTCCCTGTCATCGGGAACAGCCGATCAGTGACGTCAGACGTCAGCCACGCCCCCTACTGTAAAAAAAAAAAAAAGAAACACAACACGTCACACTGACTCCTCCCCGCCCCCTAGTGGTTAACTCCTTCACTGCTACTGTCATTTACAGTGGTGTGAAAAAGTGTTTGCCCCCTTCCTCATTTCCTGTTCCTTTGCATGTTTGTCACACTTAAGTGTTTCGGAACATCAAACCAATTTAAACAATAGTCAAGGACAACACAAGTAAACACAAAATGCAATTTGTAAATGAAGGTGTTTATTATTAAAGGTGAAAAAAAATCCAAACCATCATGGCCCTGTGTGAAAAAGTGATTGCCCCTAAACCTAATAACTGGTTGGGCCACCCTTAGCAGCAACAACTGCAACCAAGCGTTTGCAATAACGTGCAATGAGGCTTTTACAGCGTCCTGGAGGAATTTTTGGCCCACTCATCTTTGCAGAATTGTCCTAATTCAGTTACATTAGAGGGTTTTCGAGCATGAACGGCCTTTTTAAGGTCATACCACAACATCTCAATAGGATTCAGGTCTGGACTTTGGCTAGGCCACTCCAAAGTGTTCATTTTGTTTTTCTTCAGCCATTCGGTGGTGGACTTGCTGGTGTGTTTAGGATCATTGTCCTGCTGCAGAACCCAAGTTCGTTTCAGCTTGAGTACACGAACAGATGGTCGGACATTCTCCTTCAGGATCTCTTGGTAGACAGCAGAATTCATAGTTCCTTTTATCACGGCAAGTCTTCCAGGTCCTGAAGCAGCAAAACAGCCCCAGACCATCACACTACCACCACCATATTTTACTGTTGGTATAATGTTCTTTTTCTGAAATGCAGTGTTCCTTCTACGCCAGATATACTTGGACACACACCTTCCAAAGAGTTCCACTTTTGTCTCATCGGTCCACAGAATGTTGTCCCAAAAGTCTTGGGGATCATCAAGATGTGTTGTGGAGAAATTGAGACGAGCTTTGATGTTCTTTTGCTCAGCAGTGGTTTTCTCCTTGGAACTCTGTCATGCAGGCCATTTTTGCCCAGTCTTTTCCTGATGGTGGAGGCATGAACGCTGACCTTAACTGAGGCAAGTGAGGCCTGCAGTTCCTTGGACGTTGTTGTGGGGTCTTTTGTGACCTCTTGGATGAGTCGTCGCTGCGCTCTCGGGGTCATTTTGGGCGGCCGGCCACTCCTGGGAAGGTTCACCACTGTTCCATGTCTTCGCCATTTGTGGATAATGGCTCTCACTGTGGTTCGCTGGATTCCCAAAGCTTTGGAAATGGCTTTATAACCCTTTCCAGACTGATAGATCTCAATTACTTTCTTTCTCAATTGTTCCTGAATTTCTTGGGTCTCGGCATGATGTGTAGCTTTTAAGGATCTTCTGTGGACCTTACTGTGTCAAGCAGCTCCTATTTAAGTGATGCCTTGATTGTGAACAGGTGTGGCAATAATCAGGCCTGGGTGTGGCTAGAGAAATTGAACTCAGGTGTGGACAACCACAGTTATAGTATGTTTTAACAAGGGGGGCAATCACTTTTTCACACAGGGCCATGATGGTTTGGATTTTTTTTCACCTTTAATAATAAACACCTTCATTTACAAATTGCATTTTGTGTTTACTTGTGTTGTCCTTGACTATTGTTTAAATTGGTTTGATGTTCCGAAACACTTAAGTGTGACAAACATGCAAAGGAACAGGAAATGAGGAAGGGGGCAAACACTTTTTCACACCACTGTACATAGGAATCAGTGCTATTTAAATAGCACTGATTTCTGTATAAATGACAATGGTCCCAAAAATGTGTCGAAAATGTCCGATGTGTCTGCCATTATGTCGCAGTCACAATAAAAATCGCTGATCGCCGCCATTACTAGTAAAAAAAAAAAAAATATTAATAAAAATGCTATAAAACTATCCCCTATTTTGTAAACGCTATAACTTTTGCGCAAACCAATCAATAATCGTTAATTGCGATTTTTTTTTTTTTACCAAAAATATGTAGAAGAATACGTATCGGCCTAAACTGAGGAAAAAAAATGTTTTTTTATATATTTTTTGGGGATATTTATTATAGCAAAAAGCAAAAAATATTGCATTCTTTTCAAAATTGTCGCTCTATTTTTGTTTATAGTGCAAAAAATAAAAACCGCAGGGGCGATCAAATACCACCAAAAGAAAGCTCTATTTGTGGGAAAAAAAGGACGCCAATTTTGTTTGGGAGCCGCGTCGCACGACCGCGCAATTGTCAGTTAAAGCGACGCAGCGCCGAATCGCAAAAAGGGGCCTGGTCCTTTGGCTGCCAATTGGTCCGGGGCTGAAAGTGGTTAAAGATACACCCCATAGTGATTTATAAAGAAGAGGAATTCCATAGGAGAACCCAGTCATCACCAGCTCTTCAGTGTTGCTAGTCTCCAGTACAGGGAGTCCCCGACTTACGAACGCCCGACCTACGAACAACCCCTACTTACGAACGGGGCGCTGCGGGGACCCTCCGCCATTTTTCGCAGATTTTCGCCGTCTTCCGGACGTTCTGCGCATGCGCGGCCATACGGAGCCTCGGAAAATGCCGCAAATGTCCGTAATTTGCCGCGCATGCGCAGAACGGCATTAGACGGAACATCGGAAATGTCCGGAAATGTCCGTATTTGTCGGTCTGCGCATGTGCGGCCGACTTACGAACATTTCCGACTTCCGTACAGGACGGGCAGTCCCTAACGAGTTCGTAACTCGGGGACCCCCTGTAACCTGCTAGTAGTATCGCACAGCAGTATTCCGGCACGCCGAGTCATTTGTCGATGGGTTATTGCTCGTGACATTACAGGATATCGGTGTCCTTTTTCAGGGTTGAGTAGAAGCAAAGTTGTTGTGAAATTCAGAAAAAAGGAGACACGGCTCTCTGCAGCTGGATATTATCCTGATGAAGTGATTATGGGATGGGGTGCAGATAATTGCTAGATAATTGCAATAATTACTATTGCAATTTCCTAAGAAATAATGTAGAATTGATTTCAGTGAGATGATGTGGCGAGGTGATCCCCCCCACCCCCCTCTCCTGAGCCGTGCCCCTCCATTATCATCACACGGCGTTCTTTGAATGTGGGGTCAGCACTTCCAGGCTGCTTCTAGCCCAACATACCAGGGGGCACCTTTGTAAGTGTTGTCCTACCTGTATGCACAGAAGGTGACCATAAACTGAAGGTACAGAGTGACCACCTGAGTAGCCGACGGCAACAAAGAAACTTTGTTCACTGAAATTGTACGGGCGCCTCTTCTGCACTGAAAGGCTTACTCCAACAATGTGCATCAGAACCTGACTCATTTTTTTGGTTGGAGGACATCATCTAGTGCCGGGTTCTCCAAACCTTCTGAAGCCCCATACACACGCGCGGATTATCCGAGGACCAGGTCCTTCGGATCATGTCCGTCATACTTTGTCTGATGTTGGTTTTGCGTACACACGGTCGGACAAAGTTGTCGGAAAATCCGATCATTCTGAACGTGGTGACGTTTGTTGCCTACGACGGGACTACGTAGAGGCTAGTAGCCAATAGCTTTGGTCTTGTAATGTGATCTGAGCATGCGTAGCACTTTGTCCGGTCGGACAACCGTACACACGATCGGATTTGGTGTGATCGGACCGTGTTGTCGGCAAACCTATCCAGCAGGAGATAAGACTTTGTCCGTCGGACAATCCGACGTACACTGTCCGATGGTGCATACACACGGTCTGATTTTTCAACAACATTGTCCGATCGGACAGAATCCATGAAAAAGTCCGACCGTGTGTATGGGGCTTAAGTGTAGCGGCCATAACCCTCGATGGGGTAGACATGTGCGATTAGTTTCGTACGAATTACGAATTCGTATGACTTCCCTATGGCTTTCCCCATGACGTCACAGGGGGGGCGGGGTCACCAGGTGCCCTCTGTTATAAAAGACCTGTCAGCCGGAGTGAAGCCTCACAGAGCGGGAGCCTCCCATTGCGAGGAGCGGCCCAGAAGAGACGCCGATGCCGGACGAGAAGACCAGAGCAAGAAGAAGCGGATCGGAGGAAGAAGAAGATGGAAGAAGATGCCGGAAGGAGAAGATGAAGAAACCGAAGGATGAAGAAAGGAAGAAGGAAGACCAGAAGAAAGAAGATTTTAATAAAGGAATTGTCAAAGACCGTCTCCTGTCATTTTTAAAATTTTTGACACTTTTTTGGTGAAATGGTAGGGATACATTTGTACCCCCTTACCATTTCACACAGGGGGGGGGGGCGGGATCTGGGGGTCCCTTGTTAAAGGGGGCTTCCAGATTCCGATAAGCCCCCCGCCAGCAGACCCCCACAACCACCGGCCATGGTTGTGGGGAAGAGGCCCTTGTCCTCATCAACATGGGGACAAGGTGCTTTGGGGGTCTCAGACCCCCAAAGCACCCTCCCAATGTTGAGGGCATGTGGCCTGGCACGGTTCAGGAGGGGGGGGCGCTCTTATCACCCCCTCTTTTCCTGCGGCCTGCCAGGTTGCGTGCTCGCATAAGGGTCTGGTATGGATTTTGAGGGGGACCCCACGCCATTTTTTTTGGGCCGGGGTTCCCCTTAAAATCTGGGATGGATATTTGGGGGGGACCCCACGCCATTTATTTTTTTGTTTGACTGGGGTTCCCCTTAATATCCATACCAGACTTGAAGGGCCTGGTTATTGAATTTGGGGGGACCCCCACGCTTTTTTTTTTTTTGTTTATCAATGAATGACTGTTCTCTGTGTTACGGAGCCGACATTTCATTAGCCGCGAGTGCTTTTAAATAGCTTTTTTTCCTGCAAAAATGACACTTTGTGCAGGAACAGTTCTCTATATTAGATATACTGAATCTCAAATTCATTCGAAGCATTCGAAGCATTCGTTATATCCGCTATTATAATTTCTTTCATATTAGTTGAAATTCGATATTTGTAGTTGGATTTACTAACGATTCGTAACGATTCGTAACTTGAAATTGAAATTCGATATTTGTAGTTGGATTCGAATTGTTCTCTGTGTTACGAGAACCAACAATTCATTAGCCGCGTTAACGATTCGTAACGATTCGTAACGATTCGTAACTTTACTAACGATTCGTAACGATTCGAGAAAAAAAATTACGATTCGTACGAAATTCGTATTTCGTACGAATTCGAATGGAATTTCGTACACGAATTACAAATTTTTTTATATACGAAACAAAACTAATTTTTTGACAGTTCCCATGTCTACAATGGGGCGGCCTTGACTTTTGGGCTTACCAGTTACCTCCGCTTGACTTGTTCTTCCGTGTCTAGGGGTTCCCAGGGTTTGCACCCAACAACTTCGGATGCTGACACCATAAAAGTCCTTTTAGAAGGTTTTATTTGCAGGGGTAACATCCAACAAACACAGTCTTGTATGGGAACAGAGGGCAAGGGTGAAGAAACTCAGGCACCTTGAACTGCTGACAATTGAAATGTCTCTAACAAAAACCCAGAAAGTAGCCACTCGCAGCTGGGCGCTTCAAAGCTGAACAAATCTCTAGCCAGAGATCGTGGCAGTCGGCACTTGAATCCGGAACTTGCAAAGTCTCCGACCTTGAAGAAAGTTGCAGTCAAAGTGAACGGGAACCTTTCCTCAGTACCTGGAACGTTCTCTGGCTCCTTGGCAGTACTGGGAAAACGTGGATCCCTTAGTGTCCTTGACAACCCAGCAACCAGGCTCTTCTTGGGATTCCAGCTAGTTGGCCCTCCTCCGAAGAGTCCTCCCCCATTCACTTACACGAGTTGCGGTGCCCCTCCAGGTTGAGAGCACACCCGGACGCCTTGAATCCTCCCTCAGTTACTGCGCCTCGGACCAGCCGGTTCCGAGACTCTGGAATAGACGGATCCTCGCCCCAGACCAAGCGGGTCTGTGGGGCTAGTCAAACTGACCATCCGGAATCCCCGCATCTAATTCGCGATAGCAGGAGATATGTGACCGGACCTCTATGGAGCCGGTTCACATATCTCCGGTGCAAATTTGCACAGGAGCCCTGTGCGTCTTTTGGTCAGCTTCAGGTCCGAATTCAGCCCAAAATTCGGTCTGAAACGGACCTGAAATGGTGAACGAGGACACACCGGACCCCCTGCTGTGAGTCGCATCGGCATGCAGTGTGAACCCAGCTTCATACAGTGTAACAATACAGTGCATTGAAAAAGTATTCATACCCCTTTTTTCTTTCCTTGTAAGGTTGCTTTAATTCGTTTCATATCCAGATCAGAGGTCACAGATTTAATCCAAACATGAATAAAAGTAACAATGTACAGTGCCTTGAAAAAGTATTCATACCCCTTGAAATTTTCCACATTTTGTCATGTTACAACCACAAAAGTAAATGTATTTTATTGGGATGTGATAGACCAACACAAAGTGGCTCATAATTGTGAAGTGGAAGGAAAATGATAAGGCCCCTTTCACACCGGGGCTTTCTTCATGCGGTGCAGCGCTAAAAATAGCGCCTGTTCACCGCATGAAAAAATCTGGCCCCTTTAACTCCAGTGTGAAAGCCGGCGGGCTTTCACACTGGAGCGGTGCGCTAGCAGGATGGCAAAAAAAGTCCTGCTAGCAGCATCTTTGGAGCGGGATAGGAGCGGTGTGTTCACCGCTCCTATACCACTCCTTCCCATTGATTAGAATGGGACACCGCGGTGATACCGCGGCAATACCGCCGCAAAGCGCCGCTACGGCGGCACTCTGCGGGGGGTCTTTAACCCTTTTTCGGCCGCTCGTAGGGGGTAAAACCGCACCGCGAGCGGCCGAAAACCGCGGTTAAAACGACGGTAAAGCAGCGCTAAATATAGCGCTGCTTTACCGTCACCGCGGCTCCCCGCCCCAGTGTGAAAGGGGCCTAAATGGTTTTCAACAGTTTTTACAAATAAATATGTGAAAAGTGTGGGGGGTACATTTGTATGGCGCCCCCCGGAGTCAATACTTTGTAGAACCCCCTTTCACTGCAATTACAGCTACAAGTCTTTTTGGGGATGTCTCTACCAGCTTTGCACATCTAGAGAGGACATTTCTGCCCATTCTTCTTCTTTGCAGAATATCTCAAGCTCTGTCAGATTGGATGGAGAGCGTCTGTGACCAGCTATTTTCAAGTCTTGCCACAGATTCTCAATGTGATTTAGGTCTGGACTGTGACTGGGCCATTCTAACACATGAATAGTCTTTGATGTAAACCATTCCATTGTAGCTCTGGCTGTATGTTTCGGGTCGTTGTCCTGCTGGAAGGTGAACCTCCGCCCCAGTCTCAAGTCTTTTGCAGACTCTAACAGGTTTTCTTCTAAGATTGTCCTGTATTTGGCTCCATCCATCTTCCCATCAACTCTGACCAGCTTCCCTGTCCCTGCTGAAGAAAAGTATCTCCACCACATGATGCTGCCACCACCATGTTTCACAGTGGGGATGGTGTGTGTTCAGGGTGATGTGCAGTGTTAGTTTTCCCCACACATAGCGTTTTGCTTTTAGGCCAACATTTTCTATGTTGGTCTCATCTGTCCAGATCACCTTCTTCCACATGTTTGCTCCCCTCCCCCACATGGCTTCTCACAAACTACAAACAGGACTTCTTATGACTTTCTTTCTCCAATGTTTTTCTTCTTGTCACTCTTCCATAAAGGGCAGATTTGTGGAGAACACAACTAATAGTTGTCCTGTGGACAGACTCTCCACCCTGAGCTGTGGATCTCTGCAGCTCCTCCAGAGTTCTCATGGGCCTCTTGGCTGCTTCTCTGATGAATGCTCTCCTTGCCCGGCCCGGTCAGTTTAGGTGGACGGCCATGTCTTGGTAGGTTTCCAGTGGTGCCATACTCTATTGTAACATAGGGAGTTACAATAGTCAAGGCGAGAGATAACAAGAGAGTGGATAAGTTGCTTGGTGGGTTCAATGGTTAGAAAAGGGCGTATTTTGGAGATATAACGGAGGTGATGAAGTCTACAAGGTTTGGATTTGGGGCTGAAAGGACAGGTCAGGATTACACCTAGTACCTTGGCTTGAGGGGAGGGACTGATGGTTGTATTATTAATCTTGTAGGAGATGTTGGTGGGGGTGGTTGGGGGGGGGGGGGGCCGGAGGAAAAATGATGAGTTCACTTTTAGAAAGATTGAGTTTGAGGAAGTGGTGTGACATCCATGCTCATATGTCAGTAATGGTTTTGCAGCCCCAATCCTCCTCTTCTCGGGTCCCTCCGCCGATGCTCCTCCTTGATCGGTGCCCCCAAAAGCAAGCCACTTGCTATGGGGGGCGGGGGGGGGCACTGGTGTGTGCTCACTCCCAAGTCCAAGCATCCATAGGACATGTGGAGCCGTGGCTTGGCCCAGCTCTCTCCTCATTGGCTCACTGGCTGTGATTGACAGTAGTGGGAGCCAATGGCTCCTGCTGCTGTCTCAGCCAATGACAAGAGGGAGTCTGAGGCTCTTGTGCACATCACTGGATCGAGAGGGGGGCTCAGGTGAATATTAGAGGGGCTGCAGGGGGAGCAGCACACAGGTTTTTAACTTATAGCCTTTACAACCGCTTTAAAGCGGTAGTAAAGTCTGCTTTGTTATTATTCCCTATCAGGTAAGCCTATAATAAGGCCTATAATAAGGCTTACCTGTAGCTAAAATGAATATCCCCTTAACGTGCACCGTTTAGGAGATGTTCACCCTGCGGGCAGCCACTGACGTCACCGGCGCATGCACTATGGCGGTCCAGCGTACCGTGCCGGACCTTCAGACCTTCTTGCCGGAACCAAGGGCTCCATCACGCAGTGACATTATCGCGGCTCTGGCCACTCACAGCGCCGGAGCCCATGAACCCGAAAGAAAGCGTGGGGGAAGGTGTCAGCCCTCTCAGCGGTGACTGGGCGCCGCTGCAAGGGCTTCGTTCTAAGGGAAGTATTTAATAATGTGCTAGTATGCAAGGCACGCTAGCACATTATGCCATTGTTTTACAGGTGTTATTCTATTTTTTTGGGGTTTTTTTCTGCAGCGGTTTACTACTGCTTTAAAGTGGTTGTAAACCCTTCCAAAGCACTTTGGCCCTCAGGTAAGCCTAGATTAAGGCTTACCTGTAGGTCCAATAAATATCTCCTAAACCTACATGGTTTAGGAGATATTTAGAAATGAAAAGGCATCGCTGTCTACAGCGCATTTGCGCCATAGACAGCGGCGCGCAGGCGCACTGAGGGCGCACTGAGGATGCCGAGATCACGGCGATATGCCGATCTCGTGCGCATGCGCGGGAGTGACGTCATCGCCGCTCCAGCGAATGATAGCGCTGGAGCGGCGAGACCCGGAAGTCACTCCGGCCCTGGATGGCGGCGCAGAAGATCGTGGATAAGGACCGCTTCGGGGGCTTCGTTTTCAGGTAAGTCTTTCATAATGAGCTAGTGTGCTATGCATACTAGCTCATTATGCCTTTGCCTTGCAGGGTGTCTTTTTTTTATTTTTAAGAGGCTTTACTTCCTCTTTAAATAACACTTGTAAAAAATAAATAAAAAATGTTTTCTATTTTTTTTTTTCACTCTTCTTGTCTACAGATTACATAGCAAAAAATAAATAAAAAATGTTTGCAAGGCAATAGCTTTTTCTTTTTTTTTTTTTTTTTTTTTATAAATATTTTTATTAAATTTAATTAATTACAAACAAAACACAAAAAGACACAATAAAACATCATACACATTGAACCAAAGATATAATAGTACAATTTCCAAAATCTAATATAAGAGTTATTAATCCCACATGGAAGGAAAAAAGAAGGAAAAAATAGGAAAAAAAAATAAATAAACAAAAATTATTAATTAATTTATTTATTTATTTAAGAAAAAGTAAACCTTGATTCCTTCTTTCGCCAATGACCCCACACATTTCTTATATGCAAGGCAATAGCTTAGTTTGTCCCCAAAACAGACCATGTAATTCCTTAACGTCATCACCGAATAAAGAGGCTCTGAATAATCAGCCTCCACAAAGTGGTAAGAAATACCATGAGGATGGCAAACGTGGTCCTCCTCTTCTTCCCCTTACTAATACTCTGTTATATGTCTCTGATTGGTGTTTGAAAAATTATTATTTCTCATGTCCAGAAGAACATTGTGGCTCCAAATATTTGTCTGTGGCCAGTCTTTAATTAGTGAACACGTGTATCTTTTTGAAAAAAAAAATAAAAAAAAAAAATAAAATAATATTTCTCTTGTCCAAAAGTAAATCACAAATTATTCTGTGAACTGTCTCTAATTGGTGAACATGTGTTTCTGTTTTTAAAAAAAAAAAAATAATATTCTCAGAAGAACATCATGGCTCAAAACATGAGTGTGTTGGTTTATATTTAATGCTGGTAAAAAAATAAATAAAAAAAAAATGTATAAGGATCCAGAAAGTAGTCCTAAATACAAAGAGGGTGATACATTATGTGTGATATTCTGTGGTCTGTAGACATGTGCACAACAAAAAAATTTGTTTATTTTCGTTTCGTTTTTTTCATTTCCGTTGATTCGTAACGATTCGTACATTCGTAAGAGTTATTTTTTCGTTGATTCGTTTTTCCGTTAGTTTAATTTTCGTTTATTCGAAATTCGGACGCATTCGTATTTATTCGTAACATTCGTAACATTTGTATATTCGTAATCGGAGCATAATTCATAATTTTATGTAATGTGTATGCTATTATTACATTTTAATAATTTACGAATCGAAAAAAAAAGTTACGAATCGAAAAAAAAAAAGTTACGAATCGAAAAAAAAAGTTACAAATGTACGAATTTTTTTCGTTCAATCCATTCGAAGCACGTTAAGCAGCGCCATTGTAAGGGACACGGAAAATTACCAATTCAAAAAAAAAAAAAAAAAGTTACGAATGTACGAATTTTTTCATTCAATCTATTCGAAGCACGTTAAGCAGCGCCATTGTAAGGGACACGGAAAATTACCAATTCAAAAAAAAAAAAAAAAAAGTTACGAATGTACGAATTTTTTCATTCAATCTATTCGAAGCACGTTAAGCAGCGCCATTGTAAGGGACACGGAAAATTACCAATTCAAAAAAAAAAAAAAAAAGTTACGAATGTACGAATTTTTTCATTCAATCTATTCGAAGCACGTTAAGCAGCGCCATTGTAAGAGACACGGAAAATTACCAATTCAACAACAAAAAAAAAAAGTTACGAATCGAAAAAAAAGTTACGAATGTACGAATTTTTTCGTTCAATCCATTCGAAGCACGTTAAGCAGCGCCATTGTAAGGGACACGGAAAATTACCAATTCAACAAAACAAAAAAAGTTACGAATGTACGAATTTTTTCGTTCATTTTCGTTGTTCCTGTTTTCGTTTTTCGGATTTTCTTCATTCGTACATTCGTTGTTTCTAATTTTTTTTTTCGAATTTTCGTTGTTTTTCGGATTCGTTCGATTCGAACGATTCGTTCATTTGTACGAAAACGAACGAAAATAACGAAAAAAAAAAAACGAAACGAATTGCACATGTCTAGTGGTCTTGTCTCTGATTGGTGGACATGTGTTGCCTTTGGAAAAAAAAATTATAATTTTCATGTCTGTCACGGGTCCAAAAATTTGTGTTTTTGTTCAAATTAAATGCCACGTGTTAAAAAAAAAAATGTATCTATGTAAGTAGTAAGAAAAGCTAGACACGTTCTTATTCCTTTGATATTTTGTGGCCTGTCTCCGGTTGTGTATGGGTTTTCTTTTTGAAAAACAAAATATTTTTCCCAACAATTAGAGACAGTCCACAGAATAGTTTAACGGAGCCACGATGTACTTCTGGACATGAGAAATAATAATATTTCCAATAGTTCTCATGTCCAGAAGAACATCGTGCTTACAATATTATCCAATTATTCTGTGACCAGTCTCTTAATTGGTGGACACATTTTCTTTTTGAGAAAAAAAGAAAAAATAATATTTCTCATGTCTAGAGTTACATCATGGCTTCAAAAAATTTAAATGATGGGCAGATTTATATAAAAAAAAAAAGAAACATTGTGGCCCTGAAAAAAATTAATAAAACATAGAAACAGGTCACAGATTAATTTTCAGGGCCACAAACGGGTGGACACATTTCTTTAACCACTTGCCTACCGGGCACTTAAACCCCCCTGCTATCCAGACCAATTTTCAGCTTTCAGCGCTGCAGCATTTTGAATGACAATTGCGCGGTCATACAACACTGTACCCAAATTAATTTTTATAATGCTCGTCGTCTCCCCCTCCCATGCTCGTCGTCTCCCCCTCCCATGCTCGTCGTCTCCCCCTCCCATGCTCGTCGTCTCCTTCTCCCATGCACGTTGATTCCATCTACCATTCTCGTTGCCTCCCCCTCCCATGGTCATCGTCTCCCCCTCCCATGCTCGCCGTCTCCTTCTCCCATGCTCGTGACCAGTGATGTAAGTAACTGAGTTAAAATAAACAGAGTTACATAACGCAGTTACTTTAGAGGGTAACTAGTAATCTAACTGATTACTTTTCCCCTCATGGTAACTCAGTTCCCATTACTTTGGCTTAGTTACCCCAATTACATCTATCGCCACTAGATGGCAGTAGTGTAATTCCGGTGTCCTGCCAAAAAAGTTCCCCCGCCGGATAAGGACCCCCTGTACTGCGCAGGCGCAGGGCTTGCGCAGTACAAAGGACTACGGAGCTTCCGAAAATTGCCGAACCTAAACAGCTCTGAGTGAACTCTACACCGCGCAGGCGCAGTTAACATGTTAACATGTAATTGTACGAGGCGATGCCGCACGCTCCCGATGCTCGTGCTACTCTGCAAGGGGCATCTATCGTGTAACTAAGGGGCGGGTCTAGTATTACTGTAACCAAGGGGCGCATTTATTATTATTGTTATATATCGAGCTCTGCCCATTAATTTAACATTCGCCCTCTTCTGTAGCCATCCGCCCCTTACACGATATAATAATAATAATAGACCCGCCCCTTACACGATATAATAATAATAGACCCGCCCTTTACACGATATAATAATAATAGACCTGCCCCTTACACGATATAATAATATATAGACCCGCCCCTTACACAATATAATAATAATAGACCCGCCCCTTACACAATATAATAATAATAGACCCGCCCCTTACACGATATAATAATAATAGACCCGCCCCTTACACGATATAATAATAATAGACCCGCCACTTACACAATATAATAATAATAGACCCGCCCCTTACACGATATAATAATAATAGACCCGCCCCTTACACGATATAATAATAATAGACCCGCCCCTTGCTTACACGCTACAACAGATCTGCCCCTTGGTTAGAGTAATAATAGAGCAGCCCCTTGGTTACACGATATATAACAATAATAATAAATGCGCCCCCTGGTTACAGTAATACTAGACCCGCCCCTTAGTTACACGTATAGAATATTTAAAAAAAAAAGTCAGTTACTTTGCTGAGTAACTAATTACTTTTCCAATGTAGTAACTGAGTTACTAATGCAATTACTTTTTGGGAGAAGTAATTTGTAACCTAACTAATTACTTTTTTAAAGTAAGATGACCAACACTGGTACTGACTTCCTTCTCCCATGCTTGTCGTCTCCTCCTCCCATGCTTGTCGTCTCCTCCTCCCATGCTTGTCGTCTCCTCCTCCCATGCTCGTGGTTTCCTTCTCCCAATCTCGTTGTCTCCCCCTCCCATTCTCGTCATCTCCTCCTCCCATGCTCGTCGTTTCCTCCTCCCATGCTCGTCTCCAGGACTTCTCCAGAGCCTCTACCATCCTCTGGAACTCTCTACCTCAACCTGTCCGGGTATGCCCTACTCTAGCTACCTTCAGGCGATCCCTGAAAACTCATCTCTTCAGGGAAGCCTATCACATCTCCAACAAATCTTCTACCACCTTCATCAGCTCATTCCCCACAGTTACAACCTTCTGTATCACCTGCCCCACCCTATTAGATTGTAAGCTCTTCTGAGCAGCGCCCTCTTAATCCTCTTGTATTTTATTGTATTATAACTGTATTGTCTCCCTTTTATATTATGAAGCGCTGCATAAATCCTGTATAATAATAATAAAACTTCAATGGGGTATGAATACTTTTTCAAGGCACTATATGTAAGCTTCCAGAAAGCGGTAATCTATAAACGAGGGTGACACATGTAGTTCTCATTCCTCTCACTGTTACGTAATAATGGAAGGAAAGACAAACATTGCGTTTTCCGATTAGATGACTGCGTTGTGGATTAAAGGGGGGGCCGCGGCCCCCAGCCCGCCAAACCCCCCCCCCCCTCCGCCGCATAATCTAAAAGCTTCTTATGCCATGGATTGTTGAGTGTGTCCATTTGTCTGGGACTTCTCTCCTTGACACAGAAAGCTCTTTGAATCGCCTTCCTTCCAAGTCCCTCGTTATCAGCGCGCCGAGCTCCGATAGGATGGAAACGGACGGCGGATGCGGAGATAGGGGAGACAAGGCCGGAGGTTTGCACACTGTCAGCTCCGCACTACAAAGCGTGCTGTACCCTGGATAGGGGGGGGGGGTGCGAAAATAGCAGGAGGTATGACGGCAGAGCGAAGGACAACGTCTGCAGGAAATGGAGGCAGATCAGAGACCTGCCATACCGCGGCGGTGCACAGATAGGGATGTTTTTTTTTAATGGGGGGGGGGTGGGGGGTGATTAAGTGGGAGCGAGTGACATGATCCAGGATGCTGGCGGGAAACATATCAAGGAACAAGGAAGTCACTATCTCATCGTTCCACGTCCAGCTGAAGGAGTCTGCAACCTGGTTCACAATTAAAGACGGCATTCACCGGGGACTTGGTGGGTAGGGTTGCCACCTCACCCCTTTATACCCCCCGAACACATATGAATTACACGCCTTCTGAGGCTCATTCATTGCAGATGAGGCACCAAGTGAGTTTTAGACATGTGCAATTCGTTTCGTTTTTTTTCGTTTTTCGTTTTTTTTCGTTATTTTTCGTTTGTTCGTTTTCGCACGAATGAACGAATCATTCGAATCGTAGGAATCCGAATAACGAATTGTAACGAATCGAACGAATCCGAAAAACAACGAAAATCCAAAAAAAACAAATTAGAAACAACGAATGTACTAATGAAGAAAATCCGAAAAACGAAAACGAACGAAAAAATTCGTACATTCCTAACTTTTTTTTTTTTTTGAATTGGTAATTTTCCGTGTCCCTTACAGTGGTGCTGCTAAACGTGCTTCGAATGGATTGAACAAAAAAATTCGTACATCCGTAACTTTTTTTTTTTCGATTCGTAACTTTTTTTTTTTTCGATTCGTAACTTTTTTTTTTTCGATTCGTAACTTTTTTTTTTTTTTTTTTTTCGATTTGTAATTTTCCGTGTCTCTATTGAACCCAAAAATTCGTACATTCGTAACATTTTTTTCGATTCGTACCTTTTTTTTTCGATTCGGAACTTTTTTTTTCGATTCGTAACTTTTTTTTTCAATTCGTAACTTTTTTTTTTTTTTTCGATTTGTAATTTTCCGTGTCTCTATTGAACCCAAAAATTCGTACATTCGTAACGAATCCGATTAACGAATCTTTCGAATCGAACGCATCCGAAAAACAACGAAAATCCGAAAAAAAAGAATTAGAAACAACGAATGTACTAATGAAGAAAATCCGAAAAACAAAAAAATTCGTACATTCGTAACTTTTTTTTTGTTGTTGAATTGGTAATTTTCCGTGTCCCTTACAATGGTGCTGCTAAACGTGCTTCGAATAGATTGAACAAAAAAATTTGTATATTCGTAACTTTTTTTTTTTCGATTCGTAACTTTTTTTTTTCGATTCGTAACTTTTTTTTTTTTTTTTTTTTTTTTTTTCAATTTGTAATTTTCCGTGTCTCTATTGAACCAAAAAATTCGTACATTCGTAACTTTTTTTTCGATTCGTAACTTTTTTTCGATTCGTAACTTTTTTTTTCGATTTGTAACTTTTTTTTTTTTCGATTCGTAACTTTTTTTTTTTTTTTTTTTTTTCGATTCGTAACTTTTTTTTTTTTTTTTTTCGTAACTTTTTTTTTTTTTCGATTTGTAATTTTCCGTGTCTCTATTGAACCAAAAAATTTGCTTCAAAATTTGCTTTATTGAACCAAAAAATTTGTATATTAGTAACTTTTTTTTCGATTCGTAACTTTTTTTTTTTCGATTCGTAACTTTTTTTTTTTTTTTTTTTTTTTTCGATTTGTAATTTTTCCGTGTCTCTATTGAACCAAAAAATTCGTATATTAGTAACTTTTTTTTCGATTCGTAACTTTTTTTTTTTCAATTCGTAACTTTTTTTTCAATTCGTAACTTTTTTTTTTTTTTTTTTTTTTTCGATTTGTAATTTTCCGTGTCTCTATTGAAGCAAAAAATTTGTACATTCGTAACTTTTTTTTCGATTCGTAACTTTTTTTTTCGATTCGTAAATTATTAAAATGTAATAATAGCATACACATTACATCAAATTATGAATTATGCTCCGATTACGAATCTACGAATGTTACGAATGTACGAATAAATACGAATGCGTCCGAAAATTAAACTAACGAAAAAACGAATCAACGAAAAAAATAACTCTTACGAATGTACGAATCGTTACGAATCGACGGAAACGGAAAAAACTAAACGAAAAAAAACAAATTTTTTTCGGAAACGAAAAAAAAAAAAACGAAATGAAAATAAACAATTTTTTTTGTTGTGCACATGTCTAGTGAGTTTAATTACCACCAAAATCAGCCACAGAACCCGTGTAAACAATATGTGTTCGGGTTTCAAGGGATGAGGTGGCAACTCTACTTTGGGGCTCATTCATAACGTTGTGTGCGCGTAACCCGCACCCGCTGGTGTGCAAGGCGTTAAAAAAAGGAAGCAACGCTATCCATTATTATGTTTCTTATTTTTTTTTAAACTCATTTCATTCTGTGCAATGCAGCTAAACATGTAAAAAAAAGAAATAGTAAAGCGCTGCTCAAAACTAAAAATGATAAAAAAAAAATTGCTGAATATAATAACCACTTGCCAACCCACCACAGTACATGTACTGCAGCGCGGCGGCACGTGCCGGCACAACCGCGTATATACACAGTATCTCACAAAAGTAAGTACACCCCTCACATTTTTGTAAATATTTTATTGTATCTTTTCATGTGACAACACTGAAGAAATTACACTTTGCTACATTGTAAAGTAGTAAGTGTTATGCCGCGTACACACGATCGGAATTCTCGTCGGAAAAGACTCTGACGGAATTCGGCTCAAGCTGTGTTGCCTACACACGATCACACCAAATTCCGACGGTCAATAACACAGCGGCATAACACACGTTCGACGGCACTATAAAAGGGAAGTTTAATGCTTCTGAGCATGCGTCGAATTGTTTCCGAGCATGCGTCGGAATTTTGCGTGTCGGAATTGCATACACACGATCGGAAAATCCGATTTTTCCGTCGGAAAAATTGAGAACAGGTTCTCAATTCAAAGTCCGTCGGAAATTCCGACAGAAAAAGACTGTTGGGCGTACACACGGTCAGAAAATCCGATGAAAAGCTCCCATCAGACTGTTTCCATCGGAAATTCCGACCGTGTGTACGCCGCATTAGACATGTGCACAATAGAAAAATTTGTTTATTTTCGTTTCGTTCGTTTCCGTTGATTCGTAACGATTCGTAAATTCGTAAGCCGTCGGTGTTCGTATTCGTAACGATTCGTATTTTCGTAGAGTTACTTTTTTGTTGATTCGTTTTTCCGTTAGTTTAATTTTCGTTTATTCGAAATTCGGACGCATTCGTATTTTCATAGATTTAGTTACATTCGTACTTTCGTAAGATTGATTTATTCGTACTTTCGTAACATTGTTTTCGTAGATTCGTAATGTAATGTGTATGCTATTATTACATTGTAAGAGACACGGAAAATTACGAATCGGAAAAAAAAAAAAAAAAATAAAAGTTACGAATGTACGAATTTTTACGTTCAATCCATTCGAAGCACGTTAAGCAGCGCCATTGTAAGAGACACGGAAAAATACGAATCACAAAAAAAAAGTACGAATGTACGAATTTTTACGTTCAATCCATTCGAAGCACGTTAAGCAGCGCCATTGTAAGAGACACGGAAAATTCCGAATCCAAAAAAAAAAAAGTACGAATGTACGAATTTTTACGTTCAATCCATTCGAAGCACGTTAAGCAGCGCCATTGTAAGAGACACGGAAAATTACGAATCGAAAAAAAAAAGAAAAAGTTTACGAATGTACGAATTTTTTCGTTCAATCTATTCGAAGCACGTTAAGCAGCGCCATTGTAAGAGACACGGAAAATTACAAATCGAAAATAAAAATTTACGAATGTACGAATTTTTTCGTTCAATCCATTCGAAGCATGTTAAGCAGCGCCATTGTAAGAGACACGGAAAATTACAAATCGCAAAAAAAAAAAAAGTTACGAATGTACGAATTTTTTTGTTCAATCCATTCGAAGCACGTTAAGCAGCGCCATTGTATAGGAACACGGAAAATTACCAATTCAACAAAAAAAAAAAAGTTACGAATGTACGAATTTTTTCGTTCATTTTGATTTTCGTTGTTCCTGTTTTCGTTTTTCGGATTTTCTTCTTTCGTAGTTTCGTTGTTTCTAATTTGGTTATTTCGGATTTTCGTTGTTTTTCGGATTCGTTCGATTCGAACATTCGTTAAAATTTTTTGCGAATCGTTCGTTCATTCGTACGATAACGAATAAACGAATATAACGAATTTTAACGAAAAACGAAAAAAAACGAAACGAATTGCACATGTCTAGTGAGTGTACAGCTTGTATAACTGTGAATAAATGAATGAATGATTTGTATAGCGCAACAACTGCGAACTGAATCGCCTCAAGGCGCTTGATCCGTCCTGGACTTTCCTGCTTCATATGCCCTGTACACACGGTCGGATATTCCGATGGAAAAAAAGTCAGATCGGATTATGTTGTCGGAGAATCCAATCGCGTGTGGGCCCTAGCGGGCTTTTTCCGTCAGCAAGCTGGATCTCAAATTTTCCGACAAACATGGTCCGATCGCGTCAATTCCGATCGTGTGTAGCCTAGAGCGACGGACAAAGTGGCACGCATGCTCAGAAGAAATTTGGAGACAAAGGCTATTGGCCTCTACGTAGGCCCGTCGTACGCGTTGTACGTCACCTCGTTCGGAAATGATCGGATTTACCGACAACTTTGTCCGACCGTGTGTGGGCAACACCAGTTTCGGACAAAATCCGTCTGAAAATATCCGATGGATTTTGTGGTCGGAATGTCGGACCGTGTGTACGGGGCATAAGAAGAGGTGGGTCTTGAGTTTTTTTTCTGAAGGCCCGTTGGTTTTCTTCCATGCAGACAGGGGCGGACTGACAACTCATGGGGCCCCCGGGCATTAGGAGATTATGGGGCCCCCCCAGGCAACAGATTATGGGGCCACACAGTATACACACACAGACACACAATATACACACACGCAGTATATACACACTGAAAAGGTACTGGGCGGGGCAGTTATAATCTTGGGATTTTTAAAAAAACACAGATTTTTACATACTGTCCCTGGTTTTATTGAGGCTGGCAACCCTTATGGGGCCCCTTAGTGTCATGGGGCCCTCAGGCAGGGCCCGAGGGCCCAAATGGTCAGTCCGCCCCTGCATGCAGATGTTAGTGGGTAGAGCATTCCATAGACGTTGTCCTTGGACTGCGAATCTTCGCTCTCCCTTTGATTTGTAGCGGGATTTGGGGATGAGGAGGAGGTTTTGGTTAGTAGATCGGAGGCTGCGATTGGGTGTAAACAGTGCAAATTTGCTGTCCCCTCAAAATAACTCGACACACAGCCGTTAATGTCTAAACCGCTGGCAGCAAAAGTGAGTACTTAGACTTGGGGTCATTTGGGGGGGTATTTGTACTTTCCTGGCATTTTTGGGCCTCAAGAAATGAGATCAGCCGTCAGTAGATCGGGACTGATCGATTTTCAAAGATTTATACCATGGTTTGTAGACGCTATAACTTCCACACACACCAATTAATATACACTTATTGTTTTTTTTGTTTTTTGTTGTTTTTTGTTTTGTTTTTTAACCAAAGACATAGCAGAATAAATTTTGGCCAAAAGCCAAGAAAAATTTGATCTTTTTGGATATGTTTTATAACAGAAAGTGGAAAATATCATTTATTTTTTTATAAAATTTTCTGCCTTTTGTCATTTATATCGCAAAAAAAAACAAAAAAACAAACAAACCCAGTAGTGATTAAATAACACCGAAAGAAAAGCTCTCTTTGTGTGAAAAAAAATATGATAAAATTTGTATTTAGGTGCAGTGTTGCATGACTGCGCAATTGTCAGTTAACCACTTTCCGACCGGCGCATGTACGTCCCTTTTTTGAAGGGACATCCATCTCTTCAGGCGCCGGTCGGCTTTCCGATAATGGTGGTCATCGCGGCGGATTCGTCGCAAGATGAGGTGCCCCCCCCTCCCGCCGCTCTCCGCGCCTTCCGCCGCTTACCGGAGCCGTCGGCAGCGGCGGAAGCGATCAGGTCCTCCTCCGTGCTGGGTATAGAGAAGAGTGAGGCTAAGATGGCCGCCAACCGTCTCTATACCATAGCAGGGCGGAAGCGACATCAAAACGTCACTTCCGCCCATACCTCTTAAAGGAACATTTTCCAAATGTCATTTTTTTTTTTTTTTTTTTATGCATTTAAGTCCAAATATGACATCTGAGGACTTTTTGACCCCCCAGATCTCATATTTAAGAGGACCTGTCAAGGATGTTTACATTCCTTGTAATAGGAATAAAAGTGAGCCAATTTTTTTTAAAAAAAAACAGTGTAAAAATAAATAAAATCAAGAAAAAGAAATAAGAAAAAGAAATAAGAAAAAAAAAATGTTTTTAAAGCGCCCCGTCCCGACGAGCTCGCGCGCAGAAGCGAACGCATACGTGAGTAGCGCCCACATATGAAAACGGTGGTCAAACCACACATGTGAGGTATCGCCGCGATCGGTAGAGCGAGAGCAATAATTATAGCCCTAGACCTCCTCTGTAACGCAAAACATGCAACCTGTAGAATTTTTTAAACGTCGCCTATGGAGATTTTTGAGGGTAAAAGTTTGATGCCATTCCACGAGCGGGTGCAATTTTGAAGCGTGACATGTTGGGTATCAATTTACTCGGCGTGACATTATCTTTCACAATATATTAAAAAATTGGACTAACTTTACTGTTGTCTTATTTTTTTATTCAAAAAAGTTAATTTTTTCCAAAAAAAGTGCGCTTGTAAGACCGCTGCGCAAATACGGTGTGAAAAAAAGTATCGCATAGACCGCCATTTTATTCTCTAGGGTGTTAGACAAAAAACAATATATAATGTTTGAGGGTTCTAAATTTTTTTTCTAGCAAAAAAAACTGTTTTAAACATGTAAACACCTAAAATCCAAAACGAGGCTGGTCTTAAAGTGGTTAAAGTAGCGCAGTAATGAAAAGCAAAAAAATTGGCCGGGTCATGAAGGAGGGTAAAACCTTTCCGGAGGTCTAGTGGATAAAAAAATATGCAATTTCTTAATTTATGAACAATGTATAAATACATCACAATACTATAAAAAAAAAAAAAAAAAAAAACATACGCTGCTTCATCAGCACATTATATTATTAGGAGATCAAACGCTTTAAATGTATCCTTTTCGCACAATTCAGATGCTTCTCTCAGGAATTAAAATCAATCACCTTCCAACCAGAGAGTTTTTCTGGCTAAAGCACTCGCAGGACAGAAGTGGAAATCTCAATAGTGTAAAACCATATTATTTTATTTACAATAAAATCAAAATGGCACTCGCAGAATATCTCTTTAACCACTTCAGCCCCGGCCGATTTTACCCCCCTTCCTTACCAGAGCACTTTTTGCGATTCGGCACTGCGTCGCTTTAACTGACAATTGCGCGGTCGTGCGGCGTGGCACCCAAACAAAATTGACGTCCTTTT
The DNA here is from genome assembly GCA_028564925.1 of Lithobates sylvaticus. Taxonomy (NCBI): domain Eukaryota; kingdom Metazoa; phylum Chordata; class Amphibia; order Anura; family Ranidae; genus Lithobates; species Lithobates sylvaticus. The sequence goes on along the minus strand of CM053026.1, from coordinate 14,049,400 downwards.
TTTCCCACAAATAGAGCTTTCTTTTGGTGGTATTTGATCGCCTCTGCGGTTTTTATTTTTTGCGCTATAAACAAAAGAAGAGCGACAATTTTGAAAAAAAAAACACAATATTTTTTACTTTTTGCTGTAATAAATATCCCATTTTTTTAAAAAAAAAAAACTATTTTTTTCCTCAGTTTAGGCCGATACGTATTCTTCTACATATTTTTGGTAAAAAAAAAACGCAATAAGCGTATATAGATTGGTTTGCGCAAAAGTTATAGCGTCTACAATATAGGGGATACATTTATTGCATTTTTTCTTTTACTAGTAATGGCGGCGATCTGCGATTTTTTTTTTTCGTGACTGCGACATTGCGGCGGACACTTCAGACACATTTTTGGGACCATTCACATTTACACAGCGATCGTTGCTATAAAATTGCAGTGATTACTGTGTAAATGTGACTGGCAGGGAAGGGGTTAACGCTAGGGGGCGCTGCAGGGGTTAATGTGTTCCCTATGTGAGTGATTATAACTGTGGGGGGAGGGGACTCACAAGGGGAGGAGACCGATCGGTGTTTCTCGGTACTGGGAACACACTATCGGTCTCCTTTCCACTGACAGGACGTGGAGCTGTGTGTTTACACCCCATCATTACACACACAGCTCCACGGTCCTGCTGTTTTCACTGGCAATCACGGGTGCCCGGCAGACATCGCGGCTGGCGGGCACGCACACCGGGTCCCGAGCGATGCCGCAGTGCGCGCGCGCCCCCCTAGGCCGCCGGGAATGGGAGGACGTCATATGACGTCCACCCAGGATGGGAGATCCACCTTGTGGACGTCATATGACTATGGGTGGGTAGGGAAGTGGTTAACAATGCATAAAACACAGAAGCAATGAGCATAAGCCAGTATATAGGATTCCAAGATGGTGCCCGCCCAACATGATGACATCACTAAGCTCCTTCCACTTGACGCGTGGCGTCCATACCAGTCTTTCTCAAAGGTTCTCACTGTGCAAAAGTTGCAACATGTCCTATTATTTTTCGGCACATACCAGTGCAGCACATTGGTATGAACTGAAGCCAATTGCCAATTGCCATGACAGCAAGGAGCAAGTACAATGTTCATCAGAACACCCTCTGATCCCTAGGGAGCTTAGATAAGGAAGAGAGTCATGGCAGCAAGGAGCAAGTAGAATGCTCATCAGTACACCCTCTGATCACCAGGGTGTTTAGATAAGAAAGAGAGCTATGAAAGCATGGAGCAAGTAAAATAATAATCAGCAGTACACCCTCTGATCCCTAGGGAGCTTAGATAAGGAAGAGAGCCAAGATAGCTAGGAGCAAGCAGAATGTTCATCAGTACAGCCATGACAGCTGGGAGCAAGTAGAAGGTTCATCAGTACACCCTCTGATCCCCAGGGAGCTTAGATAAGGAAGAAAGCCATGACAGCATCGAGCAAGTAGAATGTTCATCAGTACCCCCCTGATCACTAGGGAATTTAGATAAGAAAGAGAGCCATGACAGCTAGGAGCAAGTATAATGTTCATCAGTACACCCTCTGATCCCTAGGGAGCTTAGATAAGAAAGAGAGCCATGAAAGCATGGAGCAAGTAGAATAATCAGTACACGCTCTGATCGCTAGGGAGCTTATATAAGGAAGAGAGCCAAGATAGCTAGGAGCAAGTAGAATGTTCATCAGTACAGTCATGACAGCTGGGAGCAAGTAGAATGTTCATCAGTACACCCTCTGATTCCTAGGGAGCTTAGATAATAAAGAGAGCCATGAAAGCATGGAGCAAGTAGAATTATCAGTACACGCTCGGATCCCTAGGGAGCTTAGATAAGGAAGAGAGCCATGACAGCAAGTAGAATTCTCATCAGTACACCCTCTGATTCCTAGGGAGCTTAGATAAGAAAGAGAGCCATGAAAGCATGGAGCAAGTAAAATAATAATCAGCAGTACACCCTCTGATCCCTAGGGAGCTTAGATAAAAAAGAAAGCCATGACAGCAAGGAGCAAGAATAATGTTCATCAGTACACCCTCTGATTCCTAGGGAGCTTAGATAAGGAAGAGAACCATGAAAGCATGGAGCAAGTAGAATAATCAGTACACGCTCTGATCGCTAGGGAGCTTAGATAAGGAAGAGAGCCAAGATAGCTAGGAGCAAGTAGAATGTTCATCAGTACAGCCATGACAGCTGGGAGCAAGTAGAATGTTCATCAGTACACCCTCTGATCCCCAGGGAGCTTAGATAAGGAAGAAAGCCATGACAGCAACGAGCAAGTAGAATGTTCATCAGTACCCCCCTGATCACTAGGGAATTTAGATAAGAAAGAGAGCCATGACAGCTAGGAGCAAATATAATGTTCATCAGTACACCCTCTGATTCCTAGGGAGCTTAGATAAGAAAAAGAGCCATGACAGCAAGGAGCAAGTAGAATGCTCATCAGTACACCCTCTGATCCCTAGGGAGCTTAGATAAGAAAGAGAGCCATGAAAGCATGGAGCAAGTAGAATAATCAGTACACGCTCTGATCGCTAGGGAGCTTATATAAAGGAAGAGAGCCAAGATAGCTAGGAGCAAGTAGAATGTTCATCAGTACAGCCATGACAGCTGGGAGCAAGTAGAATGTTCATCAGTACACCCTCTGATTCCTAAGGAGCTTAGATAATAAAGAGAGCCATGAAAGCATGGAGCAAGTAGAATTATCAGTACACGCTTGGATCCCTAGGGAGCTTAGATAAGGAAAAGAGCCATGACAGCAAGGAGCAAGTAGAATGCTCATCAGTACACCCTCTGATTCCTAGGGAGCTTAAATAAGAAAGAGAGCCATTAAAGCATGGAGCAAGTAGAATGTTCATCAGTACAGCCATGACAGCTAGGAGCAAGTAGAACGTTCATCAGTACACCCTCTGATCCCCAGGGAGCTTAGATAAGGAAGAAAGCCCTGACAGCATCGAGCAAGTAGAATGTTCATCAGTACCCCCCTGATCACTAGGGAATTTAGATAAAAAAAGAGAGCCATGACAGCTAGGAGCAAGTAGAATAATTATCAGTACACCCTCTGATTCAAAGGGAGCTTAGATAAGAAAGAGAGCCATGACAGCTAGGAGAAAGTTGAATGTTCATAAGTACACCCTCTGATTCCTAGGGAGCTTAGATAAGGAAGAGAGCCTTTAAAGCAAGAAGCAAGTAGAATGTCCACCAGTACACCCTCTGATCCCTAGGGAGCTTAGATAAGGAAGAGTGTCAAGATAGCAAGGAGCAAGTAGAATGTTCATCAGTACACCCTCTGATTCCTAGGGAGCTTAGATAAGGAAGATAGCCTTTAAAGCATGGAGCAAGTAGAATGTCCATCAGTACACCCTCTGATTCCTAGGGAGCTTAGATAAGAAAGAGAGCCATGAAAGCATGGAGCAAGTAGAATAATCAGTACACGCTCTGATCGCTAGAGAGCTTATATAAGGAAGAGAGCCAAGATAGCTAGGAGCAAGTAGAATGTTCATCAGTACAGCCATGACAGCTGGGAGCAAGTAGAATGTTCATCAGTACACCCTCTGATTCCTAGGGAGCTTAGATAATAAAGAGAGCCATGAAAGCATGGAGCAAGTAGAATTATCAGTACACGCTCGGATCCCTAGGGAGCTTAGATAAGGAAGAGAGCCATGAAAGCATGGAGCAAGTAGAATAATCAGTACACGCTCTGATCGCTAGGGAGCTTATATAAGGAAGAGAGCCAAGATAGCTAGGAGCAAGTAGAATATTCATCAGTACAGTCATGACAGCTGGGAGCAAGTAGAATGTTCATCAGTACACCCTCTGATTCCTAGGGAGCTTAGATAATAAAGAGAGCCATGAAAGCATGGAGCAAGTAGAATTATCAGTACACGCTCGGATCCCTAGGGAGCTTAGATAAGGAAGAGAGCCATGACAGCAAGGAGCAAGTAGAATGCTCATCAGTACACCCTCTGATTCCTAGGGAGCTTAGATAAGAAAGAGAGCCATGAAAGCATGGAGCAAGTAGAATGTTCATCAGTACAGCCATGACAGCTAGGAGCAAGTAGAATGTTCATCAGTACACCCTCTGATTCAAAGGGAGCTTAGATAAGAAAGAGAGCCATGACAGCTAGGAGCAAGTTGAATGTTCATAAGGACACCCTCTGATTCCTAGGGAGCTTAGATAAGGAAGAGAGCCTTTAAAGCAAGAAGCAAGTATAATGCCCATCAGTACACCCTCTGATCCCTAGGGAGCTTAGATAAGGAAGAGTGTCAAGATAGCAAGGAGCAAGTAGAATGTTCATCAGTAAACCCTCTGATTACTAGGGAGCTTAGATAAGGAAGATAGCCATTAAAGCATGGAGCAAGTAGAATGTTCATCAGTACAGCCATGACAGCTAGGAGCAAGTAGAACGTTCATCAGTACACCCTCTGATCCCCAGGGAGCTTAGATAAGGAAGAAAGCCATGACAGCAATGAGCAACTATAATGTTCATCAGTACCCCCCTGATCACTAGGGAATTTAGATAAAAAAAGAGAGCCATGACAGCTAGGAGCAAGTAGAATAATTATCAGTACACCCTCTGATTAAAAGGGAGCTTAGATAAGAAAGAGAGCCATGACAGCTAGGAGCAAGTTGAATGTTCATAAGTACACCCTCTGATTCCTAGGGAGCTTAGATAAGGAAGAGAGCCTTTAAAGCAAGAAGCAAGTAGAATGTCCATCAGTACACCCTCTGATCCCTAGGGAGCTTAGATAAGGAAGAGTGTCAAGATAGCAAGGAGCAAGTAGAATGTTCATCAGTACACCCTCTGATTCCTAGGGAGCTTAGATAAGGAAGATAGCCTTTAAAGCATGGAGCAAGTAGAATGTCCATCAGTACACCCTCTGATCCCTAGGGAGCTTAGATAAGAAAGAGAGCCATGAAAGCATGGAGCAAGTAGAATAATCAGTACACCCTCTGATCGCTAGGGAGCTTATATAAGGAAGAGAGCCAAGATAGCTAGGAGCAAGTAGAATGTTCATCAGTACACCCTCTGATTCCTAGGGAGCTTAGATAATAAAGAGAGCCATGAAAGCATGGAGCAAGTAGAATTATCAGTACACGCTCGGATCCCTAGGGAGCTTAGATAAGGAAGAGAGCCATGAAAGCATGGAGCAAGTAGAATAATCAGTACACGCTCTGATCGCTAGGGAGCTTATATAAGGAAGAGAGCCAAGATAGCTAGGAACAAGTAGAATGTTCATCAGTACACCCTCTGATTCCTAGGGAGCTTAGATAATAAAGAGAGCCATGAAAGCACGGAGCAAGTAGAATTATCAGTACACGCTCGGATCCCTAGGGAGCTTAGATAAGGAAGAGAGCCATGACAGCAAGGAGCAAGTAGAATGCTCATCAGTACACCCTCTGATTCCTAGGGAGCTTAGATAAGAAAGAGAGCCATGAAAGCATGGAGCAAGTAGAATGTCCATCAGTACACCCTCTGATCCCTAGGGAGCTTAGATAAGGCAGAGAGTCAAGGCAGCTAGGAGCAAGTACCACGATCATCAGTACACCCTCTGATCCCTAGGGAGCTTAGATAAGGAAGAGAGTCATGACAGCAAAGAGCAAGTAGAATGTTAATCAGTACATCCTCGGATTCGTAGGGAGCTTAGATAAGAAAGAGAGCCATGATAGCACAAAGTGAGTAGAAGGGCTGAAGCATTTACCATTAATTACAAAGGTGATTTAATGCCCACCCACTGCACATATGCATCCATGGTTGACAGAGCTTTCTGTGCTCACTGCACACTCCCAGCACAGTGACTGAGCTGTCAAAGACAGCATTTGGTCAGTACTAATAATTGGGAACCAGTGGGACCAGCTCCCGGTCATGTGATTACTGTGACAGCCAATTATAGTGGTCATATGATTGACTGACCTTGTTAAAGGGATGCCAAGGCTGGGCAGGATGGGTTAAAGTCATCCTGTTCTTTATGGGAGTCAATTAAGCTCTGCTTAGAATAATGCTGAAAATGTGAGTGCAAGTGTGATTAATCTTATCAGTTAGGGCTTTGCCTTTATCATTTCCATTTATATATGTGTATGGAAGCAGCAACTTATGCATATGTAATGAAAATATTGCTCCCACTACGCACATACACTATATTACCAAAAGTATTGGGACACCTGCCTTTACACACACATGAACTTTAATGGCGTCTTAGTCCGTAGGGTTCAATATTGAGTTGGCCCACCCTTTGCAGCTATAACAGCTTCACCTCTTCTGGGAAGGCCGTCCACAAGGTTTAGGAGTATGTCTATGGGAATGTTTCCAGACGCACATTTGTAAGGTCAGGCACTGATGTTGGACGAGAAGTCCTGGCTCACAGTCTCTGCTCTAATTCATCCCAAAGGTGTTCTATCAGGTTGAGGTCAGGACTCTGTGCAGGACAGTCCTGTTCCTCCACCCCAAACTCGCTCATCCATGTCATTATGGACCTTGCTTTGTGCACCGGTCCAAATCATTTGGTGGAGGGGGGATTATGGTGTGGGGGTTGTTTTTCAGGGGTTGGGTTTGGCCCCTTAGTTCCAGTGAAGGGAACTCTTAAGGCGTCAGCATACCAAGACATTTTGGACAATTTAATACTGCCAACTTTGTGGGAACAGTGGGGATGGCTCTTTCCTGTCCCAACACGACTGCGCACCAGTGCACAAAGCAAGGTCCATAAAGACATGGATGAGTGAGTTTGGGGTGGAGGAACTTGACTGGGCTCCACAGAGTCTTTAATTCATTTCAAAGGTGTTCTATCGGGTTGAGGTCAAGACTCTGTAGCACCAGCCAAGTTCCTCCACCCTAAACTCGCTCATCCCTGTCTTTATGGACCTTGCTTTTTGCACTGCTGGGCAGTCATGTTGGAACAGGAAGGGGCCGTCCCCAAACTGTTCCCACAAAGTTGGGAGCATGAAACTGTCCAAAACGTCTTGGTATGCTGACGCCTTAAGGGTTCCCTTCATTGGAACTAAGGGGCCAAACCCAACCCCTGAAAAACAACCCCACAAAATAACCCCCCCTCCACCAAATGGTGGAGGGAAGGATTATGGTGTGGGGGTTGTTTTTTAGGTGTTGGACTTGGCCCCTTAGTTCCAGCACAGGGAACTCTTAAGGCGTCAGCATACCAAGACATTTTGGACAATTTCATGCTCCCAACTTTGTGGGAACAGTTTGGGGGACGGCCCCTTCCTGTTCCAACATGACTGCCCACCAGTGCAAAAAGCAAGGTCCATAAAGACAGGAATGAGTGAGTTTGGGGTGGAGGAACTTGACTGGCCTCCACAGAGTCTTTAATTAATTTCAAAGGTGTTCTATCAGGTTGAGGTCAGGACTCTCTAGGGCCAGTCAAGTTCCTCCACCCCAAACTCACTCATCCATGTCTTTATGGACCTTGCTTTGTACACTGGTGGGCAGTCATGTTGGAACAGGAAGGGGCCGTCCCCCAAACTGTTCCCACCAAGTTGGGAGCATGAAATTGTCCAAAATGTCTTGGTATGCCAACGCCTTAAGGGTTCCCTGTGCTCGAACTAAAGGGGCCAAGTCCAACCCCTGAAAAACAGCCCCCCACACCATAATCCTTCCCTCCACCAAATGATTTGGACCGGTGCACAAAGCAAGGTCCATAAAGACATGGATGAGCGAGTTTGGGGTGGAGGAACTTGACTGGCCTGCACCTCAAGCCGAAAGAACATCTTTTGGATTGAATTTGAGTGGAGACTTTGAGCCGGGCCTTCTTGTCCAACATCAGTGCCTGACCTCACAAATGTGCTTCTGGAAGAATGGTCAAACATTTCCATAGACACCCTCCTAAACCTTGTGGACGGCCTTCCCAGAAGAGTTGAAGCTGTTATAGCTGCAAAGGGCGGGGCCAACTCAATATTGAACCCTACGGACTAATGCCCCGCACACACGGTCGGATTTTCCGACGGAAAATGTCCTATCGGACCATGTTGTCGGAAATTCCGACTGTGTGTGGGCTCCATCGGACTTTTTCCATCGGAATTTCCGACGGAAAAAGTTTGAGATCCTGCTCTCAAATTTTCCGACAACAAAGTCCTATCGGACTTTTTCCGATCGTGTGTAGCGAATTCTGACGGACAAAGTGCCACGCATGCTCAGATCACATTAGAAGACCAAAGCTATTGGCTACTAGCCTCTACGTAGTTCCGTCGTACGCAACGAGCGTCACCACGTTCAGAATGATCGTATTTTCCGACAACTTTGTCCGACCGTGTGTATGCAACACCAGTGTCGGAAAAAATCTGACGGATTTTGTGGTCGGAATTTCCGACCGTGTGTACGAGGCATTAGACTGGGATGCTGTTAAAGTTCATGTAAAGGCAGGCGCGTCCCAATACTTTTGACAATATAGTATAGTTAAAAAAAAAAAAATGATAAAAGCAAAGCCATAAGTCATAGATTCTCTCTAAGTAGATCTGAAGTGTCCCCTATGAAGAATGGGATGATTCTAAAGATAAATCCTCCCCTGTGGTAAATTCCCCCGCAGTCCTTCTGCTTGCTCCTGGCTGTCACGGCTCTCTTCCTTATCTAAGCTCCCTAGGGATCAGGGGGTGTACTGATGATCACTCTGGACAGTTTTATAAGCTTTCTATGCTGCGACTTGTGACATCACTTCCTGTATCCCTGACCCCCGACCTGCAGGAGGTAATTAGCCATCCCAGGGGCCTCCTGGAGCTTATGAGGCTTTTGTTTTGGAATGCGCTAATGTACATCTGCTCGCTCTTATGCTGAATCCAATCTTTATTTTAGACGTGAGAAATATATATATATATATACTGCTCAGCGCTGGCTCTGTACACAGAAGAAACACGAGAAGACGGTTGTTTTATTGTGAGCTCAGAATGTTCCTCCCAACGTAGAATTCGGGGTCCCGGAGTTCTTCCTGGAAAGTGTGGCAGGAACTCAGTAAAACTTTCACAGGGTAATTAAATGTATCATATAAATACATATATATATAAATGTAAAGCAGATTGTCAAAGCTGACCACACACACATTGCAATCAGATCTTACAATCTAATATACAATCTCAAAGACACAAAAGGATCGTGGGTGGAAAATTACACATTCATCTCGACTACTATAGACCCGGCTGTGCAACACATTTTTTTTTTTTTTTTTTTAGTGGGAACTGTTGCAATTAGGAGACGGGGATGGAGTGTTGTCAGTCTTTCACAGGACAGGGTGACAACACATGAGAGCAAATGGGGAGACAAGGACGGAGCGTTGTCACCCTATAACAGGAAGTGAGGCCGACGTGACAACATATTAGAGCAAATGGGAGACAGGAAAGTGTTGTCACATAGGCTTCACTTCCTGTTCTGAGGGTGACAACACTTTCCTGTCTCCCATTTGCTCTAATATGTTGTCACGTCGGCCTCACTTCCTGCTATAGGGTGACAACGCTCCGTCCTTGTCTCCCCATTTGCTCTCATGTGTTGTCACATAGGCTCCACTTCCTGTTCTGAGGGTGACAACACATGAGAGCAAATGGGAGACAAGAGGTGAAGTGTTGTCACCTCCACAAGAGGAAGTGAAGCCGATGTGACAGGGTGACAACAAAGGAGAGCAACTGGAAGGCAGGAAAGAGGCTTCACTTCCTGTTATAGGGTGACAACACTTTCCTGTCTCCCAATTGCTCTCATGGGTTGTCACCCTGTCACATAGGCTTCACTTTCTGTTATAGGGTGACAACAATGTGACAGGGTGACAACCCATGAGAGCAATTGGGAAGCAGGAAAGTGTTGTCACCATATAAGAGAAAGTGAAGCCTATCTGACAGGGTGACAACCCATGAGGGCAATTGGGAAGCAGGAAAGTGTTGTCACCGTATACGAGAATTGAAAGGTGAAGCCTATGTGACAGGGTGACAACCCATGAGAGCAATAGGGAGACAAGGATGGAGTGTTGTCACTCTATTACAGAAAGTGAAGCCTATGTGACAAGGTGACAACACATGAGAGCAAATGGGGAGACAAGGACAGAGTGTTGTCACCCGATAACAGGAAGTGAGGCCTATGTGACAAGGTGACAACATATTAGAGCAAATGGGAGACAGGAAAGTGTTGTCACCCTAGAACAGGAAGTGAAGCCTATGTGACAACACATGAGAGCAAATGGGAGACAGGGGGTGAAGTGTTGTCACCCTACAACAGGAAGTGAAGCCAATGTGACAGGGTGACAACAAATAAGAGCAACTGGGAGGCAGGAAAGTGTTCTCACCCTATAACAGGAAGTGAAGCCTATGTGACAGGGTGACAACCCATGAGAACAATTGGGAGACAGGCTTCACTTCATCTTATAGGGTGACAACACTTTCCTGTCTCCCAATTGCTTTCATGAGTTGTCACCCTGTCACATAGGCTTCACTTCCTGTTATAGGATGTCAACACTTTCCTATTTGACAGGGTGACACAGAAAACTCATGGGAGCAATTGGGAGACAGGAAAGTGTTGTCATCCCACAAGAGGAAGTGGAGCCTCTGTGACAGGGTGACAACACATGAGAGCAAATGGAAGACAAGGATGGAGTGTTGTCACCCTATAACAGGAAGTGAAGCCTATATGACAAGGTGACAACACATGAGATAAATTGGGAAACAGGGGAGGAGCGTTGTCACCTTATAACAAGAAATGCAGCCTCTGTGACAGGGTGACAACACATGAGAGCAAATGGAAGACAAGGATGGAGTGTTGTCACCCCATAACAGGAAGTGAATTCTATGTGACAGGGTGACACAGACAACTCATGAGAGCCATTTGGAGACAGGGAAGTGAAACCAATGTGACAGGGTGACAACACTTTCCTGTCTCCCAATTGCTCTCGAAGTGTTGTCACCCTGTCACATTGGCTTCACTTCCTGTGAAAGGGTGACAACACTTCATCCCTGTCTCCCACGTGTTCTCATTTGTTAAGTGTTGACACCCTTTCACAGGAATTCAAGCCAATGTGACAAGCCAATGTGGCAATTGGGAGACAGGAAAGTGTTGTCACCTTGTCACATAGGCTTCACTTCCTGTGGTAGTGTGACAACACATGAAAACAATAGGGTGACAAGAATGGAGCGTTGTCAACCTATTACAGAAAGTGAAGTCTCTGTGACATGGTGACAACGCATGAGAACAAATAGGGTGACAACACTTCATCCCTGTCTCCCAATTGCTCCCCTGTGTTGTCACCTTGTCACATTGGCTTCACTTCCTGTAATGGGAGACAGGGATGAAGTGTTGTCACCCTTTCACAGGAAGTGAAGCCAATGTGACAAGGTGACAACACAGGGGAGCAATTGAGAGACAGGAAAGTGTTGTCACACCACAAGAGGAAGTGAAATCTATGTGACAGGGTGACAACACATGACAGCAAATGGGAAACAGGGAGGAAGTGTTGTCACCCTCTAACAGGAAGTGAAGTGTACATGTTTGGGGTGGGATGACAAGGTGTTAGAACCCCCATCAGGTTGTTTCTGATGTTTGCGTCTCCATTTATGACAGGAACTACAGGAAAATCTCCCCCACGGGTACACAGGCAGCAATAGAATTCTGAAGGGTGGAAGTTGTCGTCCTTTGTGTGGAAGATTGTCTTTAGTTGTTGATTGGTGTTGGGCAGGACAGGAAGTGAGGGACGCGTCTCTTCTATGGAGGATGAGGGTTTAAAGGGTAACTCCTGCCACAAGTTTTGGATAAGGTGGGGGCAGGGTTAGAACCTCTGTCAGGCTTTATTACTGCTACACTCTATTAGATTGCAAGCTCTTCTGAGCAGGGCCCTCTTGTATTGTAACTGTATTGTCTCCCTTTTATATTGTAAAGCGCAGCGTAAACTGTTGGCGCTATATAAATCCTGTATAATAATAATAATAATAATTACTGTCCGATGGGAACTCACTTCCTGTTCCAGTGGCAACGGGGTGCATTCATAAAACATCGAAAAACTGCGTGTCATTTTGGGGTGCATAGAGAAAAATTCAAATTATCTCCTATTTTCCTAATGAATAACATTCGATCTGCAGAGAACACAGCCTGTGTGGGTGGTGAAAATACCACATTTTTGCCTCTAGAGGATGTTGACTGTAATAGAAAAGAAGTACAGTAAGCTTCTCTGCTCCACCTGGCGGCCATAATGCGCTACTTTCCCCATTCAGACTGTTATTATTTTAAATGAATAACATTCGCTCTGCATAGAATCTAGCCTGAGAACATTCGATTCTGCCTCATTCACACAAAACAAAAGGAAGTGGAAGACAGGAAAGTGTTGTCACTCTGCCCTATAGACTTCACGTTCTGTTATAGGGTGACAACGCTCCATCCTTGTCTACTATTTGCCTTCCTGTGTTGTCACCGTGTCAAATAGGCTTTATTTCTTCTTGTAGGGTGACAACATTTGAGAGCAATTGGGAGGCAAGAGTGGAGCGTTGTCACCCTATAACAGGAAGTGAAGCCTATATGACAAGGTGACAACACAGGAGATCAAATAAGAGACATGGATGAATCATTTTCACCCAGTGGAGCCTATGTAACAGGGAGACAACACAGGAGAACAAATGGGAGAGAAGGATGGAGTGTTGTCACCCCCACAAGAGGAAGTGAAGCCTATGTGACAAGGTGACAACGCAGGATAGCAATTGGGAGACAAGGATGGAGTGTTGTCACCCTATAACAGGAAGTGAAGCCTATGTGACAAGGTGACAACACAGGAGATCAATTGAGAAACAGGGGAGGAGCGTTGTCACCTTTTAACAAGAAATGTAGCCTATGTGACAGGGTGACAACACATGAGAGCAAATGGGAGACAAGGATGGAGAGTTGTCACCTTGTCATATAGGCTCCACTTCCTGTTATAGAGTGACAACACATGAGATCAATTGGGAAACAGGGGAGGAGCGTTGTCACCTTATAACAAGAAATACAGCCTATGTGACAGGGTGACAACACATGAGAGCAATTGGGAGACAAGAATGGAGCGTTGTCACTCTATAACAGGAAGTGAAGCCTATATGACAAGGTGACAACACAGGAGGGCAATTGGGAGACAAGGATAGAGCGGTGTTTCCTTACAAAAGGTAGTGAAGCCTCTGTGACAAGGTAACAACGCATGAGTGCAATTGGGAGACAGGAAAGTGTTGTCACCCTGTCATTTAGGCTTCACTTTCTGTAATATGGTGACAACGCTCCATCCTTGTCTCCTCTTTGCCCTCCTGTGTTGTCACCCTGTCATATAGGCTTCACTTCCTCTTGTAGGGTGACAACACGGGAGGGCAAATAGGAGACAAGGATGGAGTGTTGTCACCCTATAACAGGAAGCGAAGCCTATGTGACAAGGTGAGACCACAGGAAGGCAAATAGGAGACAAGGATGGAGTGTTGTCACCCTATAAAAGGCAGTGGAGCCTCTATAACAGGGTGACAACACAGGAGAGCAAATAGGAGACAAGGATGGAGTATTTTCCCCCTATTACAGGAAGTGGAACCTATGTGACAGGGTGACAACTCATGAGAGCAATTGGGAGACAGGAAAGAGACATTAGAGCAAATGAGGGACAAGGACAGTGCTTTGTCACTTTATAACAGGAACTAAAACTTATGTCACAGTGTGACCACACATCACTGCACTGGGAGAGAGCGATGGCAAGTTGTCACCTTGTAACAGGAAGTAAAGCCTCCGTGACAGGGTGACAACACATGAGAACAAATGGGGGGGGGGGGTGGGGGGGGGGGTGGGGGGCAGGGATAAAGTGTTGTCACAATGTCATATTGGCTTATACTCCTGTTATAGGGTGACAACACTTTATCCCTGCCCCCCACATTTGCTCTCCTGTGTTGCCCCCCTGTCACAGAGGGTTCACTTCATGTTATAGGGTGACAACGCTCTATCCTTGTCTCCTAATTGCTCTCATGTGTTGTCACAGAGGCTTCACTTCCTGTTATAGGGTGACAACGCTCTATCCTTGTCTCCTAATTGCTCTTATGTGTTATCACAGAGGGTTCACTTCCTGTTATAGGGTGACAACACTCTATCCTTGTCTCCTAATTGCTCTCATGTGTTGTGACAGAGGCGGCTTCACTTCCTGTTATAGGGTGACAACGCTCCATCCTTGTCTCCTAATTGCTCTCATGTGTTGTCACAGAGGCCTCACTTCCTGTTATAGGGTGACAACACTCTATCCTTGTCTCCTAATTGCTCTCATGTGTTGTCACAGAGGCTTCACTTCCTGTTATAGGGTGACAACGCTCCATCCTTGTCTCCTAATTGCTCTCATGTGTTGTCACAGAGGCCTCACTTCCTGTTATAGGGTGACAACGCTCTATCCTTGTCTCCTAATTGCTCTCATGTGTTGTCACAGAGGCTTCACTTCCTGTTATCGGGTGACAACGCTCCATCCTTGTCTCCTAATTGCTCTCATGTGTTGTCACAGAAGAGGCTTCACTTCCTGTTATAGGGTGACAACGCTCCATCCTTGTCTCCTAATTGCTCTCATGTGTTGTCACAGAGGCTTCACTTCCTGTTATAGGGTGACAACGCTCTATCCTTGTCTCCTAATTGCTCTCATGTGTTGTCAGGGAGGCTTCACTTCCTGTTATCGGGTGACAACGCTCTATCCTTGTCTCCTAACTGCTCTCATGTGTTGTCACAGAGGCTTCACTTCCTGTTATAGGGTGACAACACTTTATCCCTGCCCCCCACATTTGCTCTCCTGTGTTGCCCCCCTGTCACAGAGGGTTCACTTCATGTTATAGGGTGACAACGCTCTATCCTTGTCTCCTAATTGCTCTTATGTGTTATCACAGAGGGTTCACTTCCTGTTATAGGGTGACAACACTCTATCCTTGTCTCCTAATTGCTCTCATGTGTTGTGACAGAGGCGGCTTCACTTCCTGTTATAGGGTGACAACGCTCCATCCTTGTCTCCTAATTGCTCTCATGTGTTGTCACAGAGGCCTCACTTCCTGTTATAGGGTGACAACACTCTATCCTTGTCTCCTAATTGCTCTCATGTGTTGTCACAGAGGCTTCACTTCCTGTTATAGGGTGACAACGCTCCATCCTTGTCTCCTAATTGCTCTCATGTGTTGTCACAGAGGCCTCACTTCCTGTTATAGGGTGACAACGCTCTATCCTTGTCTCCTAATTGCTCTCATGTGTTGTCACAGAGGCTTCACTTCCTGTTATCGGGTGACAACGCTCCATCCTTGTCTCCTAATTGCTCTCATGTGTTGTCACAGAAGAGGCTTCACTTCCTGTTATAGGGTGACAACGCTCCATCCTTGTCTCCTAATTGCTCTCATGTGTTGTCACAGAGGCTTCACTTCCTGTTATAGGGTGACAACGCTCTATCCTTGTCTCCTAATTGCTCTCATGTGTTGTCAGGGAGGCTTCACTTCCTGTTATCGGGTGACAACGCTCTATCCTTGTCTCCTAATTGCTCTCATGTGTTGTCACAGAAGAGGCTTCCCTTCCTGTTATCGGGTGACAACGCTCTATCCTTGTCTCCTAATTGCTCTCATGTATTGTCACAGAGGCTTCACTTCCTGTTATAGGGTGACAACGCTCTATCCTTGTCTCCTAATTGCTCTTATGTGTTATCACAGAGGGTTCACTTCCTGTTATAGGGTGACAACACTCTATCCTTGTCTCCTAATTGCTCTCATGTGTTGTGACAGAGGCGGCTTCACTTCCTGTTATAGGGTGACAACGCTCCATCCTTGTCTCCTAATTGCTCTCATGTGTTGTCACAGAGGCCTCACTTCCTGTTATAGGGTGACAACACTCTATCCTTGTCTCCTAATTGCTCTCATGTGTTGTCACAGAGGCTTCACTTCCTGTTATAGGGTGACAACGCTCCATCCTTGTCTCCTAATTGCTCTCATGTGTTGTCACAGAGGCCTCACTTCCTGTTATAGGGTGACAACGCTCTATCCTTGTCTCCTAATTGCTCTCATGTGTTGTCACAGAGGCTTCACTTCCTGTTATCGGGTGACAACGCTCCATCCTTGTCTCCTAATTGCTCTCATGTGTTGTCACAGAAGAGGCTTCACTTCCTGTTATAGGGTGACAACGCTCCATCCTTGTCTCCTAATTGCTCTCATGTGTTGTCACAGAGGCTTCACTTCCTGTTATAGGGTGACAACGCTCTATCCTTGTCTCCTAATTGCTCTCATGTGTTGTCAGGGAGGCTTCACTTCCTGTTATCGGGTGACAACGCTCTATCCTTGTCTCCTAACTGCTCTCATGTGTTGTCACAGAGGCTTCACTTCCTGTTACAGGGTGACAACGCTCTATCCTTGTCTCCTAATTGCTCTCATGTGTTGTCACAGAAGAGGCTTCCCTTCCTGTTATCGGGTGACAACGCTCTATCCTTGTCTCCTAATTGCTCTCATGTATTGTCACAGAGGCTTCACTTCCTGTTATAGGGTGACAACGCTCTATCCTTGTCTCCTAATTGCTCTCATGTATTGTCACAGAGGCTTCCCTTCCTGTTATAGGGTGACAACGCTCTATCCTTGTCTCCTAATTGCTCTCATGTGTTGTCACAGAGGCTTCCCTTCCTGTTATAGGGTGACAACGCTCCATCCTTGTCTCCTAATTGCTCTCATGTGTTGTCACAGAGGCTTCCCTTCCTGTTATAGGGTGACAACGCTCTATCCTTGTCTCCTAATTGCTCTCATGTGTTGTCACAGAGGCTTCACTTCCTGTTATAGGGTGACAACGCTCTATCCTTGTCTCCTAATTGCTCTCATGTGTTGTCACAGAGGCTTCACTTCCTGTTATCGGGTGACAACGCTCTATTCTTGTCTCCTAATTGCTCTCATGTGTTGTCACAGAAGAGGCTTCACTTCCTGTTATACGGTGACAACGCTCTATCCTTGTCTCCTAATTGCTCTCATGTGTTGTCACAGAGGCTTCCCTTCCTGTTATAGGGTGACAACGCTCTATCCTTGTCTCCTAATTGCTCTCATGTGTTGTCACAGAGGCTTCACTTCCTGTTATAGGGTGACAACGCTCTATCCTTGTCTCCCAAATTCTCTCATGTGTTGTCACAGAGGCTTCACTTCCTGTTATTGGGTGACAACGCTCTATCCTTGTCTCCTAATTTCTCTCTTGTGTGGTCACAGAGGCTTCACTTCCTGTTATAGGGTGACAGCGCTCTATCCTTGTCTCCTAATTGCTCTCATGTGTTGTCACAGAGGCTTCACTTCCTGTTATAGGGTGACAACGCTCTATCCTTGTCTCCCAAATTCTCTCATGTGTTGTCACAGAGGCTTCACTTCCTGTTATAGGGTGACAACGCTCTATCCTTGTCTCCTAATTGCTCTCATGTGTTGTCACAGAGGCTTCACTTCCTGTTATCGGGTGACAAAGCTCTATCCTTGTCTCCTAATTGCTCTCCTGTGTTGTCACAGAGGCTTCACTTCCTGTTATAGGGTGACAACGCTCCATCCTTGTCTCCTAATTGCTCTCATGTGTTGTCACAGAGGCTTCAATTCCTGTTATCGGGTGACAACGCTCTATCCTTGTCTCCTAATTGCTCTCCTGTGTTGTCACAGAGGCTTCACTTCCTGTTATCGGGTGACAACGCTCTATCCTTGTCTCCTAATTGCTCTCCTGTGTTGTCACAGAGGCTTCACTTCCTGTTATAGGGTGACAACGCTCTATCCTTGCCTCCTAATTGCTCTTATGTGTTGTCACAGAGGCTTCACTTCCTGTTATAGGGTGACAACGCTCTATCCTTGTCTCCTAATTGCTCTCATGTGTTGTCACAGAGGCTTCACTTCCTGTTATAGGGTGACAACGCTCTATCCTTGTCTCCTAATTGCTCTCATGTGTTGTCACAGAAGAGGCTTCACTTCCTGTTATCGGGTGACAACGCTCTATCCTTGTCTCCTAATTGCTTTCATGTGTTGTCACAGAGGCTTCACTTCCTGTTATAGGGTAACAACACGCATGAGAGCAATTGGGAGAAAAGGATGGAGCGTTGTCACCCTACAACAGGAAGTGACTAAAAAAAAAAAATACATGAAAATTCCTTCTGAAATGACACGATCGCGGTGCGGCCTCTATGAGATTGCAGCGATCGGAGGGTTTACATCGACTTTAAGGCTAAATGGCGGCGTCTCCCATTGGCCGGGATCTCAGCGCCGCCGACATCCTGCTTCTCACCTCCTCCGCACGTTATCAACAGACGGAGACGAGGAGATAATATTCCTCTTCCTGCGATGGCGGCGCTCCTCTTGCATCGCATTTGGCAGCGGCGGTGGCCAGGTGCGCGGACGGCGGAGGCGCTGGCACACACACCGACCCTCCCCTCCTCCCCCCCCTTCCCCTCTCTTCCTCCCGCAACGCCTCTTCCCACTTTTTATTTTTTCCAGTTTCCGAAAGCGAGCGTCTGCGTCTTCCAGGTCCTGGGAGAGTTCCTCATTCTCTCACACCAGAAGCCAAAAAAAAAATGTAAAAAAAAGTCTCTGGCTTTGCCGGAGTGACAAGGAAGCTGTTTTCAATTACCGAGCTGGAAAGCCTCCACCGCGCCTCCCGCTGCCAAGACCCCCGATCCCAGCAGCTCTCGGCGTCCCGGGATGGGATCAGCGTTTCATGTGGGAGTGGGAAGCTTCAGGAGATGGATGGGGCTGGAGTCAAAGATGGCAGCTTAATCCGGAGCGCGGCGAAGGTATTCCCGACGCAGGAAGATTTCTCTGCGTCTACGGACGGCGCTGAGACTTCGGATAATCCGGAGGGCTTCGTGCGAAAATCCGATTGACAACTTTTACCTTTTAGAGCCCGTTTTTTACACCGCAATTTCTGTCTTCCAGAGGCATATCTGCAAGTTTTTGATGCATTTTTGATGAGTTTCAGTTTTTTTCCCCTCTTCTTTTTTTTTTTCACCTCGATTGAGGACATGTGCCCTCCTGTGCATTTTTTATGAGTTTTGCTGCATTTCAGATGTGTAAAAAAAAAATGCAGCAGGTTCTACTTTTGTTGACTGCGCTGGTGTGAACTAGGGCCATTGGAATCCATGTTAACCTGTTCGATCCGCACTATAGCCATGTGACGGCTACAGCACGCACCTGCTTTGCCGAGAGGACATCAATGGACGTCCCCGAGTGGCCTGTGCGCCCCCTGCAGCTCTCTGTAATCAGCGGGTCTATGAGACTCGCTGGATCACAGATCACAAATGACAGCTGATCATGTGATGTTATCAGAGCCGCTTATCGATCATCGGCAGCCGTGAGAGGGACATCAGTCCCGATCACAAAGAGCTGCCGCCAGCTCCTCAGTGCCCACCTGTGCCACCTGCCAGTGCCACCAACAGTACATAACAGTGCCGCCTACCAGTGGCCCACAGTGCCACCTATCAGTGCCCACAATCAGTGCCTCATCAACAGTGCTGCACATCAGCGCCACCTATCAGTGCCACCTACCAGTGGTACCTATCAGTGCCACCCATCAGGGCACATCAGTACCATCTTATCAGTGGCCATCAGTGCTGCCTTATCTGTGCCCATCAGTACCACCTTATCTGCCCCCATCAGTGCCGCCTTATCTGTGCCCATCAGTGCAGCCTATCAGTGCCCACAATTAGGGCCAATCAGTGCCACCTTATCTGTGCCTATCAGTGCCGTCTTAACTGTGCCTATCAGTGCCCATCAGTGCAGCCTATCAGTGCCCATCAGTGTAGCCTATCAGTGCCCACCAGTACAGCCTATCAGTGTCCACCAGTACAGCCTATCAGTGCCCACCAGTACAGCCTATCAGTGCCCACAGTGCCACCTATCAGTGCCCACAAACAGGGCCCATCAGTTCCGCCTTATCTGTGCCTATCAGTGCCGTCTTAACTGTGACTATCAGTGCCCATCAGTGTAGCCTATCAGTGCCCATCAGTGTAGCCTATCAGTGCCCACCAGTACAGCCTATCAGTGCCCACCAGTACAGCCTATCAGTGCCCACAGTGCCACCTATCAGTGCCCACAATCAGGGCCCATCAGTGCCATCTTATTAGTGGCCATCTGTGCATATCAGTGCCGCCATAACTATGCCTATCAGTGCCCATCAGTGTAGCCTATCAGTGTCCACCAGTGCCACCTCATCAGCGCATATCCATGAAGGAGAAAAATTACCTGTTTGCAAAATTTTATAACAAACTATGAAACATGATTTTTTAATTTTTTTCAAAATTTTCCATCTTTTTTTGTCTGTTTAGCAAAACATAAAAACCCCAGCTGTGATTAAATACCACCAAAAGAAAGCTCTATTTGTGTGCAAAAAATTATAAAAATGTCATTTGGGTACAGTGTAGTATGACCGCGCAATTGTCATTCAAAGTGCGTTAGCGCTGAAAGGTGAAAATTGGTCTGGGCAGGAGGGATTTAAGTGGCCAGTAAGCAAGTGGTTAAACACTGTCCATCCGTTTTTTGATACAGAATAAAAAAAGGACCGCATCTGGTGTGAACCAGCCCTAAGGCATCTCTTACACGGCTAGGTTGCAAAAAATGTGCTTTTGCCACATTTTTCGATGCATTTCCGGTGCTTTTTCATGGGTGCCTATTGCCCACCTGTAAAACGTGGACATGTGACTAAAAGAACGCACCAAAAAAAAACACAACGCAGGTGCGTCTTTTTTAATGCCAATATAGACAAAATTGCAATGCTAGTAGTGTGGGTGACCTTCGCGCTTTGATTAACTAGATCATATACACATACTCAATAACGTGTAATAAATAACAGTGAAAATACCAATATATCGTGACAAATGTGGAAATAAATTCCTAAAAGAGCTGCAAAATCTAACGGTGAAACACAATCCCATAAAAGTATAATATAAGAATGATTTCGCGCTCATGTGTAACAAATAAAAATAAATAAATAAATAATAAAGCACAGTCTTGATCAATAAATACACATTAAAATCATACACCAAGTGCTATGGATGTGTAAAATAGTGAAAATGGTGACTACAAAATTGTGAATAAAATTCATTAAATTAGTCTCCTATAAATTAAATCACTGAAAAAAGGTGCCTCACAAAGTGAATAATTAATCCAAGTCCGATTGGGTTAAAAAATAAGTAAGTGAGAGATAAAAATTGGACCAAAATGCAAACGTCCAAAAAGTGACTGGTGCGGTTGATTGGTGCAAAACAGTTCTTCAGGGTAAATACAAAACACTGTATATAATATCCAAACGTGAATAGTGCAATGGTTCAAGCTTGGGCTGTGGTGGGTGTGTGGGGATAGGATCCTTAAACGTGCTCTCTAGACCCTCACCTTAAAGCACGCATTCAAAAGCGTGAGTGGATGTATAAGGATATCTTGTCTTGTATTATACTCCTCGGATCCAATAGTTCCACCGATTTCCACCACTAGGGGCTGTATGGTCTTCACTGAGGTCTTGCTCTTGCTCTCCTTTTCCCTGGATGACTCTGATCGGCCCACCGATCTATAAATTAGTTAGGGCTCTCCAGCCCTGTAGGCTCGTCAGCAAGTGGGGGATGTAAATAGAAAAAGGGGGGAGCCCAATAGTGAAGTATGTCTTCAACAGAGTGTTTAATAAAACGATAAAATTCTTACATAAAAACGAAAAGGTACTAGCAGCTGACAGCAGGTGGATGCTAGTCTCACAGTACTTCCGGTATCTGGTCCGGCCACTCCCTACGTTTCGTCACAAGCACGTGACTTCCTCAGGGGAACCTGATTGGCTAAGATGGACTTGTATTTATTTCGTGAAACCGGAAGTAGATTAGCGGCCATTTTGTCATGTTCCTGAACAAGAAAGAATGGCACAAAGCACTTTACGTAATAATTCAATATTCAACCCTCAAGTTTTAAACAACCATCACATTGAAGTGTTCAAAAAGCTGGTATTGGAAGACCTTGAATCATTGGAGATCAAAAAAGTATCAGACCCTATTAATATTCGCAAAGGACTACAATCATTACAAAAACGCAAGGACATAGTAATTAGACCTGCGGACAAAGGAGGAGCTGTTCTTGTCCAGTCTAAAGAACAATATTTACAGGAATTAGACAGACAACTTCAAGATGCCAATACATACATCCAATTACTAGGTAATCCCACACAACAGTACAAAAAGGAACTAAAATTGGTGGTGAACCTAGGCATCAAGAAGGAGATATTAAACCAAAAGGAAGCCAAGTGCTTGATTCCGGAAGCCTGCAGAATTCCAATTATCTACACCATTCCGAAGATTCATAAGAACAAAGAATCACCCCCTGGTAGACCCATAGTAAATGGGATAGACTCATTGACCTCCAGAATGGGTGAATATATCGATCACTTTATACAGCCTGCCGTACAAAATACGAGAGCCTATTTGAAGGACACCAAGCACGTATTACAACTGTTAAAAGAAGTGCCAGTGCTGGAAGGTAGAACATTTTTAGCAACGGCTGATGTATCGTCCTTATACACTATAGTTCCCCATCATGAAGCGTGCACTGCCACTAAGTGGCTTTTAAGAGCACATAGCACTTTAGCCTGTAGGCAAAGAAAATTTTTAATTAAGTGCTTAGATTTTTGTCTAAAATGCAGCTACTTTTGGCACAATCAACTGTTTTATAAACAAATTACAGGAATTGCCATGGGGGCAAAATTTGCCCCCAGTGTCGCCAACGCATTCATGGCCCATTGGGAAGAAGAGTCGGTATATGCCAATATGCCATCAGAATTAGTACTCTATAAAAGGTATATCGACGATTTGGTGATAATATGGAACGGAAGTAAAACAGCGTTAGAACAGTTCCTCAACCATCTCAACACGAATGACAAAAATATCAAGCTTGTGTGGAATATAGATGCCCATAGCATCGATTTCCTAGATTTGAATATAGCTATCCAGGCTGATAAAATCATCACCAAAACACACTTTAAGAACGTCGATACGAACAGTTATTTATCTACGCACAGCTGTCACTTTAAACCGTGGCTCTACAACATCCCGAAAGGGCAATTGGTAAGAATACGGCGGAATTGCACTAGGGATGAAGATTTTAAGATGCAGGCTGAAATGATTGGTAGTAGATTTAAGGAAAAGGGATACGAAGAATCGTGGATAAAACAACAAATAGTCCAGGTGGAAAAAATGAATAGGATGAAGATGCTGGAAGATAAATCTGGAAATAAAGCACCTTATGGTAATCAAGCTCCATGTTTGATACTTGATTTTAATGTACAACATAAACAGGTGTCCAAGTTAATCCAGAAACACTGGCATGTACTGACAAATGATAAGGATCTTCGAACCATTCTTCCTTTAAAACCTAAAATTGTATATAAACGAGCACCTACAGTTAGGGATATGGTTGTCAAATCCGTGGTGGAACCACCACCTAAAAGGGGATACACCTTTTTTACTGGGAAAGGCTTTTACCCCTGTAGAAATTGCTTCGCATGCCGCAAAGCCAAAAAAATTCAGAACAAAAGAATGGAATTTACGGCAATTACAACAGGACAAGTGTATACAATTAAAGATTTTATAAGTTGTCGAACTGAGGGTGTAGTGTATTGTTTACAGTGTAGCTGTAACCTCCAATACATCGGTAGGACAAAAAGGGAACTTAGAGTACGGATTGGTGAACATATCCGGAACATTATTAAGGGATCCCCTAAACACAGTGTGTCACGCCATTTTGCCCAGGTCCATAATAAAGACCCCAATCACTTACAATTTTGGGGGGTAGAGCGATATAATCCATCATGGAGGGGCAGTCACAAAATCAGGGTTATAAGCCAGAAGGAATCCATGTGGATTCACTCGATGAGGACATTGACCCCAGAAGGGTTAAACGTGGACTTTGATCTAAATTGCTTTTTAAGCAATTTTTAACTCAAATATTTGTCCCAGCACTACAACATAACAATTGAGCACACTAGTTACTTGAACTTGGGGGAAGACCTCACTCCATTTGAATAGATATAAAAACATGTTTCTATCTCTGTTTATGTAGCTGCATCTATATTTTGATGTGATAACTGTATATTGTAATAGTCATATACAATATTTCCGGAATCTGGTGTAACAAAAGGAGGGACATAGAAGGTAATCTTCCTCCCATATTGTAGAGAGAATAAATCCCCCCACAGTATCTGGCCAGATATGCAAATATAACTAGAATTGCCTCCATCCACCCGGTTGGGGACACCACTCGGATATTTCATATTTTATAGGAATATCCCGCCATTAAATGGAGTTTTAATGGAAAAGTTTTAATATAGTCTTCACTTTTAGAAATAGTTTTAATCACATATTTAAATTATTTTTAATAATAAAGATAATGAAATCAATTTATATATATATACATTTTTTACTATTCATTGTGGACCACATGATAGATAACATTGTGGATTCCACAATCTATTATTATATTATATATTCGCTTAATGTCAGTTCAAGACCTGCTCTTCTTGGACTGGAAATAGAGCGACACGAATGGTCTCAA
The DNA here is from genome assembly GCA_028564925.1 of Lithobates sylvaticus. Classification (NCBI taxonomy): domain Eukaryota; kingdom Metazoa; phylum Chordata; class Amphibia; order Anura; family Ranidae; genus Lithobates; species Lithobates sylvaticus. The sequence continues at coordinate 14,024,918 of CM053026.1, read as the reverse complement.
TTCCTCCTCTAATTATATAGTTCACTACCAATTCTCGGTGTCATCACCGAGACGTTTTAATATTATGTTTATTTTTACTACCACGTTATGGTAGCTGCATCTTGGTGTATATCTGTCAACTACTGGAGAGCGTTGCCAGAGAATGGTTATCATGTGGCGGACCCGTTATAACCATCATTTGTATATAGGATGTTCTCTTGGGGCGTTTTAAGTTAGTATGCATGCCTCTACGTTCTAACATTCATCCTATGACAGCCAGCTAACTGTCAGCAAAGGACGTCGGAATTGCATGGTTATTTAGTTTAAAATGGCGTGGATACACCTTAGACTATAGGCTACTTAAAAATGGCTACTATATCATAGGCACGTTCCCCCTCTTCATCTTATTGTCAATGGTCCCCAATAGTCTCATATATAAAAGTAGGGGAGACACACCTCAAAGATTTGTGATCAGATTGAAGGCAATTATGTATTTACATGCTTTCAGTTGGTCAGGAGACGTATCTAAGGAATACAATTAGCCTGTGGACCACTACAAAATGGCCGCGGTCTATGTTTGACACGTGGACCATGACAAAATGGCCGCTAATCTACTTCCAGTTTCACGAAATAAATACAAGTCCATCTTAGCCAATCAGGTTCCCCTGAGGAAGTCACGTGCTTGTGACGAAACGTAGGGAGTGGCCGGACCAGATACCGGAAGTACTGTGAGACTAGCATCCACCTGCTGTCAGCTGCTAGTACCTTTTCGTTTTTATGTAAGAATTTTATCGTTTTATTAAACACTCTGTTGAAGACATACTTCACTATTGGGCTCCCCCCTTTTTCTATTTACATCCCCCACTTGCTGACGAGCCTACAGGGCTGGAGAGCCCTAACTAATTTATAGATCGGTGGGCCGATCAGAGTCATCCAGGGAAAAGGAGAGCAAGAGCAAGACCTCAGTGAAGACCATACAGCCCCTAGTGGTGGAAATCGGTGGAACTATTGGATCCGAGGAGTATAATACAAGACAAGATATCCTTATACATCCACTCACGCTTTTGAATGCGTGCTTTAAGGTGAGGGTCTAGAGAGCACGTTTAAGGATCCTATCCCCACACACCCACCACAGCCCAAGCTTGAACCATTGCACTATTCACGTTTGGATATTATATACAGTGTTTTGTATTTACCCTGAAGAACTGTTTTGCACCAATCAACCGCACCAGTCACTTTTTGGACGTTTGCATTTTGGTCCAATTTTTATCTCTCACTTACTTATTTTTTAACCCAATCGGACTTGGATTAATTATTCACTTTGTGAGGCACCTTTTTTCAGTGATTTAATTTATAGGAGACTAATTTAATGAATTTTATTCACAATTTTGTAGTCACCATTTTCACTATTTTACACATCCATAGCACTTGGTGTATGATTTTAATGTGTATTTATTGATCAAGACTGTGCTTTATTATTTATTTATTTATTTTTATCTGTTACACATGAGCGCGAAATCATTCTTATATTATAAAATTGCAATGCTACTACTTCCTTATAAAACATCCACGGCTGGAAACCGGTGCTCTGGTGCGGACTACGGACCGCTTGGAAAATTGGAAGTATGGAAATAGCTGGCACCATGGTAGAGAGCAGTAAGACATAAGCTTTTATTCAAACAATGGTGTGTACAGCACAAAACAGTCAACACAATTCAGCCCAAAAAAAAAAAATAGTCTACGCGTTTCAACCAAAAATGGCTTACGCTCTTGCATTAATGTAAACAATGTTTAGGCATCAGCATTCGATCATGTGACCGATGTGACAGCCAATCACAGTGGTCACATGGTCAGAAACCCCACCTCCCAGCATTTGAAACCCCTCAAAGGGCAGGGAGGTGCTGGCGCCAAGGGCTTAAGGGGCTCCATAGTTCCAGCCAATAACCATGGCCATTAAATATCTTTGGCTGTAACTAGGAACTCCAGTGAAGCTATTTAATGGCCATGGTGGTTGACTGAGACTGGGTTTTACATTGGAGATCTTTAATGGTCCTGGTGGTTGACTGGATTTGTGAATTCCAGTGGAACTATTTAGTGGTCATGGTGGTTGGCTGGAACTAGAAACTCCAGTATCCACCATGACCACCAAATAGTTCCATTGGAATTCACAGATCCAGGCAACCACCAGGACCATTAAAGAGCTCCAATGGAAATCCCAGTCTCAGCCAACCACCTTGGCCATAAAGCTACACTGGAGTTGCTAGTTTCAGCCAACCACCATGACCAATGAATAGTTCCATTGGAATTCCCAGATCCAGTCAACCACAATGACCATTACATTTCTCCACTGAAATTCCCAGTCCCTGTCAACCACCGTGGCCATTAAATAGCTTCACTGGAGTTCCCAGTTAAATCCAGCCACCATGACCATTAATAGTTCCATTGGAATTTACAGATCCAGTCAACCACCATGAAGAGCTCCACTGGAATTCTCAGTTCCAGCCACAATATCTGACCAATTAATAGCTTCAGTGGATTTTCTAGTTACAGCCAACCACTGTGACCAATAAATAGTTCCACTGGAATTTCTAGGTCCACACAACCACCATGACCATTAAAGTGCTCCACTGGAATTCCCAGTTCCAACCAACCACCATGATCAATACAGAGCTCCACAGGAATTCCCAGTTCCAGTCAACCACCATGGACATTAAATATTTTAATTGGAATTCCTAATTCCAGTCAACCACCATGACCAATAAATAGTTTTACTGGAATTCCCAGTTCCAGCCAACCACCATGACCATTAAATAGTTCCACTGGAATTCCCAGTTCCAGTCAACCACCATGGACATTAAATATTTTAATTGGAATTCCTAATTCCAGTCAACCACCATGACCAATAAATTGTTTCACTGGAATTCACAGTTCCAGCCAACCACCACGACCATTAAATAGTTCCACTGGAATTTCTAGATCCACACAACCACCATGACCATTAAAGTGCTCCACTGGAATTCCCAGTTCCAACCAACCACCACGACCAATAAATAGTTCCACTGGAATTCCTAGTTCCAGTCAACCACGATGGCCATTAAATATTTTAATTGGAATTCCTAATTCCAGTCAACCACCATGACCAATAAATTGTTTCACTGGAATTCCCAGTTCCAGCCAACCACCACGACCATTAAATAGTTCCACTGGAATTTCTATGTCCACACAACCACCATGGCCATTAAAGTGCTCCACTGGAATTCCCAGTTCCAACCAACCACCATGATCAATACAGAGCTCCACAGGAATTCCCAGTTCCAGTCAACCACCATGGACATTAAATATTTTAATTGGAATTCCTAATTCCAGTCAACCACCATGACCAATAAATTGTTTCACTGGAATTCCCAGTTCCAGCCAACCACCATGACCATTAAATAGTTCCACTGGAATTTCTAGGTCCACACAACCACCATGACCATTAAAGTGCTCCACTGGAATTCCCAGTTCCAACCAACCACCATGATCAATACAGAGCTCCACAGGAATTCCCAGTTCCAGTCAACCACCATGGATATTAAATATTTTAATTGGAATTCCTAATTCCAGTCAACCACCATGACCAATAAATTGTTTTACTGGAATTCCCAGTTCCAGCCAACCACCACGACCATTAAATAGTTCCACTGGAATTCCAGGTTCCAGTCAACCACCATGGACAATAAATATTTTAATTGGAATTCCTAATTCCAGTCAACCACCATGACCAATAAATTGTTTCACTGGAATTCACAGTTCCAGCCAACCACCACGACCATTAAATAGTTCCACTGGAATTTCTAGGTCCACACAACCACCATGACCATTAAAGTGCTCCACTGGAATTCCCAGTTCCAACCAGCCACCATGATCAATACAGAGCTCCACAGGAATTCCCAGTTCCAGTCAACCACCATGGACATTAAATATTTTAATTGGAATTCCTAATTCCAGTCGACCACCATGACCAATAAATTGTTTCACTGGAATTCACAGTTCCAGCCAACCACCACGACCAATAAATAGTTCCACTGGAATTTCTAGGTCCACACAACCACCATGACCATTAAAGTGCTCCACTGGAATTCCCAGTTCCAACCAACCACCATCATCAATAAAGAGCTCCACAGGAATTCCCAGGTCTAACAAATCACCATGACCATTAAATAGCTCCACTCAAATTCCTAGTTCCAGCCAACCATATTAAAATGCCTAATGAATTCTTCCTCCATGGGTTCTCTATAGTGTAAACACCAAGCACCTGAGGGACCTAGCCACCTAAACTTATATCTTGTGGAAGAGTCAGAAACTGAAACTACTGCACGAAAGTCAAATCACTTTGGCTCTCCAGGAGATAACATTTTCAAACTCAACCCAAGACTGAAGCAAAAGTCTACTGAGAATTGACCTTTCTAGTGTCCTCAGCTCCTGTGTAGCAATGACCCTATAGGTCAGTGATGGCGGACCTTGGCATCCCAGATGTTTTGGAACTACATTTCTCATGATGCTCAACTACACTGCAGAGTGCATGAGCATCATGGGAAATGTAGTTCATAAACATCTGGGGTGCCATGGTTCACCATCACTGCTATAGGTATAGTGGATGCTTGATTTTATTGGGTCCTTCTGCCTTCCTGATGATGACTTGCTCTGACAGACTTTGCTAAATCCTTTCTTTTGCAGCTTTATTGGTATAATTAGGTATAGACAATACCCCAAAACAGCAGAAAACATTCTCTCTGCCCAGTAACAGACCTCTAGGCCCAGACAGACCTCAAGCCACAAGTCAGCTGTAGATCTCTTTATGCCTCGGCCACAAGTTAATGTAGATTCTGTAGACACGGACAGGGGGCTACCTCTAAGTTTCTTTGAGAGCCAAAGGCCAGTTTAGGGCTCTTGTAGCCTCTGCCAAAGGCCAATTTAGAACACTCTAGCCCCAGGTTGATAGATAGAAGAACAAATACCCTTTCTCTGGCTTCCATCTCCAAGAAAAATGCCTGGGAAGCAAAAATGGAACCTCTCTGCAGCTTCACCCTCCTCAGACAGCAGCATGGGAGGGAAGGAGCTTCCAACACTGCATTCTTTCCTGGCAAATTCTGGGAAACAAGAACCTATCTCGAAGGTCTTTCCAAATATTTATCCTCTTTCCCAGCCCACATCACTGACATAAACCTACAGGTGGGGTGCTGCGTGGTGCGGCGGCAATAACACACTCAGGCCTGGTGCGATAAAGGAACTTGTATTGAAATAATGCAACAACAGTTCACAGATAACCCGGTGGGACGGCCAGGAACACTCACAGACCCAGCAGTGTGTAGAGGGTCGGGTTCAGCCGAACTGACAGCATCTGTAGAGAGGGGAAGAATGCAGCCTGGCCGCCTCGTGCCCAATTAGTAGGATGTTGTTAGAAACCATGAATCAGACTGAGACAGAAGTACAGTTAAATCTCACTTGTTTAATAATAATAATAAAAAAAGGTAAACAGAGTAAACGTATTCAAAACATAGCCAGAGTTCAGGAACTGTAAAGGATAGTCAGACAAGCTAAAACGTCAGGGAGCCAGAGATGAGCATAGTAGAACAGCAAGCAGCTTCTGGAGCCAGAAGGAATGTCAGCCAAGCAAGTCTTTAACAAGAACGCGGGAGAGCGTCTCTAGAGATGTGACCAAGGTGAAGGCAGAGATCATCTGGGCTGGACAGCTTAAGTAGGCAGGACTGACGAGCAGGATATCATCAACAGCTGAGTCACTGTGGAGAGATAGGAGCTGGCAATTAGCCGACAGCTGAGCGGCCAGCTCAGAGAAGGAAGGGCTGAGCCCAGCCCTGACAGATGTTTAGGAAGGTCGCAAGCCCTATGCTTTCCTTCCTCATCAGGAACCTTTTCCTGCCACTAAAGCCCCATACACACGGTCGGATTTTCCGATGGATTCTGTCCTATCGGACAATGTTGTCGTAAATTCCGACCGTGTGTAGGCACCATCGGACAGTTTACCTCGGATTGTCCGACGGACAAAGTTCTATCTCCTGCTGGATAGATTTTTCGACAACAAAGTCCGATTACACCAATTCCGATCGTGTGTAGCGTAGTCCGACGGACAAAGTGCTACGCATGCTCAGATCACATTACAAGACCAAAGCTATTGGCTACTAGCCTCTACGTAGTCCCATCGTACGCAACAAACGTCACCACGTTCAGAATGATCGGATTTTCCGACAACTTTGTCCGACCGTGTGTATGCAACACCAGTGTCGGACTAAATCCGTCGGACCAAATCCGATGGATTTGGTGGTCGTATTTTCCGACCGTGTGTATGGGGCTTAATTCTGTCCCTACCAAGTGGGGTAAGTGTCCCTACTCTACCAACTCGCAAAAATTGGCACCAAGCATGGGAGCCAGGGCGTTAAATAGGCTCTGCCTGACCCAAGATGGCTGTTAGAGTCACATGAGATGGCAGCATCCAATGGGATAACTTCCCCAGTGACCAAGGAAACCACAGACTAGAGGAACGTCTCTTCAGTTGCAGTGCTACTACCAGAAGCCCCATACACACGGTCGGACAATCCGCGGACCAGGTCCGTCGGATCATGTCCGTCGTACTTTGTCCGATGTTGGTTTTGCGTACACACGGTCGGACAAAGTTGTCGGAAAATCCGATCATTCTGAACGTGGTGACGTTTGTTGCCTACGACGGGGCTAGTAGCCAATAGCTTTGGTCTTGTAATGTGATCTGAGCATGCGTAGCACTTTGTCCGGTCGGACAACCGTACACACGATCGGGTTTGGTGTGATCGGACCGGGTTGACGGCAAATCTTTCCAGCAGGAGATAAGACTTTGTCCGTCGGACAAACCGACGAACACTGTCCGATGGTGCATACACACGGTCTGATTTTTCAACAACATTGTCCGATCGGACAGAATCCATGAAAAAGTCCGACCGTGTGTATGGGGCTAAAGAGTGCCACAGTGGAGAAAGTAGACTACACCTGCCTACAAACTCCTCAGTGCTTTACCAAGGAAAAATAAATATTCATAACCCACTACATTGTATCTATGGAGAAAACTCAACACTAGCAGGCAGTAGCAATGTTATAGAGCAGGGATCCTCAAACTATAGCCCTCCAGCTGTTGCAGAACTACACATCCCATGAGGCATTGTAAAACTCTGACATTCACAGACATGACTAGGCATGATGGGAATTGTAGTTCCTGAACAACTGGAGGGCCGTAGTTTGAAGACCTCTGTTATAGAGCTTGGGAGTAACCCAGAGCTCCCAGATATCATAAACAAAGCTCAGATCTGGCTACAGTCTACAGTCTACATCTGTAACTCCTTTAAATGCCAAACTGGTGGGTTTCTTTAAGCAAATCTGATATAAATGTGTGATTGTCCAGGACATAAAGGACACAGTAATACAGAGCACATGACATGAGCTGATCTTGAGGTCGGTCCATAGCAGCAGCGAGTTACACGGAGGTTGATGAAAGTCTGGAAGCTGATGCGTGAAGGTGTAAAATGATGAGTAGAAAGAGCAACATCCCCCCCGAGAGGAAGAATTCCTCCACATCATGTAATATGGAGAACGGGGTGACAGCCATCACTGCCACATTTGGCTTGTAGGCCATCCACAGCTCCATTCTGGTGGCTGAACCATCAAGGTGCAGAACATCAATCATCGGGATTAGGGAAAAACCATCGTTCTCTCCTCACATTCCGGTGCGTCTCTGGAGAGGAGCGCCATACTGGAGTAGGAGTGTGACTTATGAAATGTTATGGTGAATGTCTCCCCCGGGGATGAAAATCAGATCTTCACGTCTACTAATAACTGTTCATATCAAGGTGGGCTTTCCTAAAAGGAACCACAAAGCTAAGAAAAGTCAGTTGCCTTTTTGAAACAGATGTTTTCACAAGATTCAAATCAAGGAGAGGTTTGGTCCTTGGGAAATTGGTTCAATCTTCTCCTAAAAAGCACACCTCTGAATGAAATACAGCGAGTTCATAAAGTTCTCTGGTGCTTTTGGTTCTTCTTACAGCCCCATGCAAGTCCAATGTACTAAAACAACCTTTAGGGTCCTTGCTGCTCATCTGAAAAGCAATTTGCGTTGGATTGCTTTCAAAGAGCAGTTGCCAGATGGCTGTGGGGTAATATGTCACCTCCTCACCTTCTGTTTCAACCCCAAGAGGCCGAACCATGGCGCCACAACTGTGGCTTGCATGCCACTGCAAGCTGGTTGTGGTGTGGCTCCATTAACTTGCCCATGCAGTACTGCAGGCCCATTGTGACAGGATGTTTAATTTTGCTGCAGCCTTGAAGCAAAGCATTGTGGACATGGTATGTGTGCAGTCCTAAGTAGACATGTGCAATTCACTTCATTGTGAATTCAAAATTCGGACAACATTTTTTTAATATTTGGAGATGTATCCGAATCTCCAAATCACAATATGTCAGGGCTAGGCTCAGCCCTTCCTTATCTGAGCTGGCCGCTCAGCTGTCAGCTAATTGCCAGCTCCAATCTCTCTCCACAGTTACTCAGCTGTTGATGATATCCTGCTCGTCAGTCCTGCCTACTTAAGCCAATAGTAACGAATTTCAATAAATCCTAAAAAAAAATGACAAAATATATTCTTATTCATTTGTTTCATTTGGACCTTATGTTAATGTTCAAAGCATCTGAAGAATATAACAACGTAACTAATGATCCAATTCGGTACAGATTTTGTTTTCATGTTGCATTCATATTTTTCAGTGTTATAAAAAATGCACTACATACAAAATGGAAATATATTGCAATAAATATCTTATTTCACTTTTATACCTTACTATGAGTCCTACTTAACCACTTCCCGCCCGGCCTATAGCAGATTGACGGGTAAGCGGTGGTTGTGTTATCCTGACTGGGCGTCATATGACGTCCAGCAGGATAATCCCTAGTGCCCGCCCGTGGGGGCGCGCAGCACGGCGATCGAAGGCGGCCACATCGCTTCCCCGACCACGGTAAACGCGATCGACTGTGTCAAAATCACAGCCGGTCACAGGAGACTCAGCCGCGCGTACAGATCATGCCGACGGAGCCGCGCAGAGCAGGGATTGGGGAAGGCGCGTGTCCCTTGGACACAGTGCTTCCCTGATCAGGGTAAAAAGCCAATGAAATAGGCTGTTTATCACATAACCGGCTGTGTCCAATCACAGCCGGTCACAAATGTAAACATTGAGGAGCAGTTACTATCTGCTCCCTGCTCTCTCCTCACACACCGATCGTGTGAGGAGAGAGCAGGGATCAGTAAGTGAGATCAGTGTAGTGTATTGCCTGTAGTACTGTACTGTGCACAACACGCCCCCCCCCCCGTCAATAAAGAGGACCCGTCACAACATCATCTGAATCTGTCAGTCACACAGTCCACCTGTCAATCAGCCCATCTGTCACAGGTCCACCGGCATCGGTACCGCCATTGGTACCGCCATGAAGCCCGCCACCAGTACCGCCATCAGGCCTGCCACTAGTACCACCATTGGTACCGCCACCAGTACCACCACCTGTACCGCCACCAGTACCACCACACAGGTCCACCACTAATACTGCCATCAGTACCGCCACACAGGCACGCCACCAAGCCCAGCACTGCCATCAGGCCCACCACTAGTACCACCATTGGTACCGTCACCTGTACCACCACCGGTACCGCCACCGTTACCACCACCTGTAGCACCACCAGTACCGCCACCCGTACCACCACACATGCCCGCCACTAATACTGCCATTGGTACCACCACACAGGCCCGCCACCACTACCACCAGCAGTACCATTACAAAGGCCCGCCAAATAAGTAATGCCATAATGTATCACAGGGTTTACACACCTGAAGAGGCAAATGCCTTTCTTGCCATGTCGGATGATGAGAACAGTGGGGAGCTCCTATCATCCAATTCTGGTTCGGAATACGAGCCAGTGGAGGATAGTGGATCAGAGTCTGAGTCAGCAGAGGAAACCGTCCCTCCCAAAAGAATAAGGAGATCAGGACCAAGATCAGAAGACCTGCCCACCACCAGCAGCGCCAGACCCCAGGAAGAGGAGCCCAGTACAAGTACTGGAATTACACGCCCAACCCGGAGAATCCAGCCCCAGTCCTACCTTCCCGAACTCAGGATCCGCTATCATCCCCTCTTTCACCGCAGAGCCAGGTGTGCAGCCCAACACTCCAATTTTTTCCCAATTAGATTATTTTTATTTATTTTTGCCACAAGATTTGCAGCAGAATATGGTGGACCAAAGCAACCTGTATGCATCCCAATTTATTGCTGCCAACCCCAATTCATCCTACGCCCATATGTTCCAGTGGCAATGTGTAATACTGGACAAATTTAAATTATTTTTGGGCGTTACGTTCAATATGGGGCTTACAAAAAAGAACAAACTCCATGCCTATTGGTCCACCAACCCTATCCACCACATGCCGATATATTCTGCTGTCATGTCCAGGACACGATACGACATGATTATGCGCTTTATACACTTCAATGATAATTCGCAGTGCCCTCCTCGAGATCATCCCAACCACAACAAATTGTACAAGATACGCTCCCTAATCAATTCCTTTTCCCAGCGATTTAGAGAAGTTTTTATCCCAGACCAAAGAGAGCCAGGTATGGGTTGAAATTAAATAAATGATGTGATCGAGCCACTGGATATGTCTTCACATTCCGGATTTATGAAGGCAAAAACTCCCAGCTCCAGCCCCCGTGATTGCCCCACATATATTGGAACCAGTGGGAAAATTGTCTGGGAGCTGGCATACCCCCTGTTTGAAAAAGGATATCACTTATATGTCGACAACTATTATACCAGCCTGTCCCTTTTTCGTCACCTTTACAGAAAACAAACCCTGGCCTGTGGTATCATCAAAAAAAATACGGAAGGGCTTCCCACAAAATCTGTTAACAAAAAAATTGCAAAACGGAGAATCGGCATTCATGAGGAACAAAGAGGTCTTGGCCATGAAATGGAGGGAAAAGAAAGATGTCCACATCCTTTCTACCATCCACAATGACACCGTGGTGGAGATCCAGAGAAGACGCGGCCCCTGTTGTAAAGCCTGAATGTGTCCATGACTACAATATGTACATGGGGGGGGGGGGGGGTGGATTTAAACGATCAGATGCTACAACCCTATTTGTCAAGAAGAAAGCCCCGTTATTGGTATAAGAAAGTTGCATTTCACCTGTTTCATATGGCGCTGTTTAATTTGTTCGTCTGCTACCAAAAAGAAACTCAAAACCAACAAATCACCCAGCTCAATTATATTGAAGAAATCGTCACTGCCCTAATCTACCAACAAGATTCCACCCCAGCAAGCATTTGCTCTGATAGTGTGAGTCGACTTCACGAGCAACATTTTCCCTATGACATTCCCCCCACAGAATCTGGAAGAAGACGCCAAAATAAATGCCGTGTATGCAGCAGAGGAGGAGTAAGAAGAGATACAAGCAATTATTGTCCCCAATGTCCCTCCCAACCTGGCCTGGAAATTAGTTCCCCTTATTAACAGATTGCCATTTGCCCATTGCAAATTCCTGTGTGGATCATTTGCCTGCTACCATGTTACTACCTTACATGTTAATTAACTGACCTTGGCCTGTTTACCGATGATGTCTTTGCCTGCCGATTTAAACCACGTTTCTGACTTCCACATGCACCAACCTCAGCCTGTTTACCAACGATGCCCCTGCCTGCCGTTTTAAACCACGTTTCTAAATTCCACGTGCACCGACCTTGGCCTGTAAATCGACCATGTTTTTGCCTGCCACTAGGACTGATCTTTTGCCCTTCTACTTCAGTACACAGAGGTCTCACATATGTGAGGGACTTCAGAATAGTGTTCTGAGTAGAGAAAAATGTTTTTTCGTTTTCTGTGCTCCCAGAACAGGGTCTGGTTGCCCAGAGGCTTCAAAGAGATTTGAGTGGGAGAAGCCTCTACCCCTGTCCCCCTGGCCCTAAGCTTGATGGTCCTTCCTTCTGCCTGAACCAATACTTTGGCTGTGCTGACCATATTGCTGCCTGTAATGACCCAGGACATTATGGACCAGGTTTCTTCCTGCCGCCTGAACCAATACTTTGGCTGTGTTGACCATATATCTGCCTGCTGTCTCTACTGACTATGGACAGTATTTCTGCCTGGACACCTCTGCCTGCTACCTGGACCAATGCTTTGGCTGTGCTGACAGTATTTATACCTGTACGAACTATGGACAGTATTCCTGCCTGCTGCCTGCTTTTGCTGTCACTGACCACATCCCGAAGAAGGGTGACAACAAAGCACCCATACAGCGCCTTGAGGCGATTCAGTTTGCATTGTAGCGCTATACAAATCATTCATTCATTCATCCCTGACTGCTGCCTGGACCAATGCTCTCCACTGTAGATCACTGCACTTCTAAAACGACAGGTGATCTTTTGTTATTTGGTATGTGTTAGAAATATGAAGGGCCTTCAAAAATGTGATCGGTAGTCAGAAAATGATATGTGTAATTTATGCTGCTAGAATGCCTGCAGGTGCTACTTGGATGTTAGACCTCTGTATGTGGCCAGGCTGTGTAAAAGTCTCACATATGTGGTATTGCCATACTGGAGGAGTAGCGAAATGTATATTGGGGTGTCATTTTTGCTATGTACATGCTATGTGTTATAAATGGACAACTTTGTGTAAAAAAAATGTATTTTCAAGATATTTCTAACACATAGCATGTACATAGCAAAAATGACACCCCAAAATACATTTTGCTACTCCTCTTGAATATGGCGATACCACATGTGTGAGTCTTGTACACAGCCTGGCTACATACAAAGGCCCAACATTGATGTAGCACCTTCAGGTGTTCTACGAGCATACATTGTGTTTGAGGACCGTGTAGGGGTTGGGATACATCGGTTGGGGTTTAACCTTGGGCACCAGTTTCCCCCGGTCCTTCCGGGATCCATCCTGCAGGGTTGTGACCGCACCCGGCGACGTGAAGTGAGCTGGAGAACTGGTCTGGGCACTGCAGCAGTAAGTTTATACATAGATACTTCCATATGAATGTTTTGTGAAACATGGATACTATGTTAAAATGTCAATGAATGCATTTAGTAATAGAATGTTTTTCTAACCAAACAGAAGCTCCTGAGGAAGCGACAACTAAGTCGCGAAACATGTCGAGCACAAGCTTCTTTTAACCAGCGGGACCGACAATCATCCCATTGGGCCCGTCCACATCCAAGTGGGAGTGCTTTTCTTCAACTTTGTTTGTAAAACCCCACAGATAGCAAAAACGTGGTGGTACTGTGAACCCATTGGGTGTTGAGTCCCCATTTATTTATTCTTTTTTAGTCAATGATGTCAATATATGTTGTCTTTGTATGTATATGTATATAAATTTTCAATAAATTTTGTAAAAAGTCCAATGCGTGCCTATAAAGTCCATCCCCGCTTTTTTTCTTCGGAAAAAAATCCTTTTTGACTACGAGCATACATTGCACATCTAATTTCCCAACCACCTATTACAGTTTTGAAGGCCCTGGAGCACCAGGACAATGGAATTGCCCACAAAATGACCCCATTTTGGAAAGCAGACACCCCAACGTATAATCTATGAGGCATAACAAGTATTTTGAACAGTTTATTTTTTTACAGAAGTTTTTGGAAAATGTGGAAAAAAAATGAAAATGCATTTTTTTTACACAAAGTTGTCCATTTATATTTTTTCTCCACATTTTACAAAAACTTCTGGAAAAAAATGAACTGTTCAAAAGACTTGTTATGCCTCATATAATATACGTTGGGGTGTTTGCTCTCCAAAATGGGGTCATTTTGTGTGCAATTCCATTGTCCTGGTGCTCCAGGGCCTTCAAAAGTGTAATAGGTGGTTGAGAAATGAGATGTACAATTTATGCTCGTAGAATGCCTGAAGGTGCTACTTCAATGTTGGGCCTCTGTATGTGGCCAGGCTGTGTAAAAGTCTCACACATGTGGTATCGCCATAAACAGGTTTTGGAGCCTCACTGGTGACAGGGTGAATGGCCACAGCTGAGGCTCCAAAACCTGTTTAAAAGGGTCAATCCCTTGGGATAGATTAAATAAAAGTTTTGATCTTCCCTGGTTAGAAGGTGTCATATTGATACTGAGCTAAGGAACAGTGGCAAATTGAAAGCAGGGAGTGCTCAGGTGGCACAAGTACCTTGAAATTTGTCAGCTGAAGTTTGCATTTGGTAAAAGGACATGAAGAGTGATCGATTCATTTGCTAAACTTCTTGAGATAACAGGTGTGACTGTAGGCAATTGTTCTTCCCTCACTCTTTGTGGCACAGACGTCCCCCATTGGACCTCTTGGTGGATCTTGGGGATTATTTGGAACCGTGATCATTTTGAAAGGTGGTAATGTATTAAAAAAAGTTCATACAAAAGCTTCAGCAGAAGCCACGTTTGTGGTGAAACATGTAGAGGCAACCATTCTTTTGTATTTTGACCATTGGGCTGTTTTGGTCCTAATTTTATAAATAGTTAGAAACATTTTTTATTACATAAATAGTATATATTCTTTGTAAAATTGATTTTGGTTGATTTTTTTTTTTTGCACCTTAAAACTTCATTCTTTGCTCTTTGGCTATATACTTTTTTTTGTCAATCAAAGTCAGTTAGCCAATGAGGAGAGAGAGGGGGCGGGCTGAACTGCTGCTGCTCCGTGTCTGAATGGATACACGTAGAAAGATGTTTGCCAGCACACCATGGAGCGACACAGATAGCGTCCAAAAAGAGTGGTTTATTGCATGATCACAAGGGAATAGTGCAACGTTTCGGAGCCGCGCAGGGCCCCTTCGTCAGGCATCACATGCCTGACGAAGGGGCCCTGCGCGGCTCCGAAACGTTGCACTATTCCCTTGTGATCATGCAATAAACCACTCTTTTTGGACGCTATCTGTGTCGCTCCATAGTGTGCTGGCAAACATCTTTCTACTGTTATTCGAACCAGTATCCAGCTGGTTGTTGCTACAGCACCCAAAACTGTGAGCATTTCCAGGAACGTGTGCGATTGGAAAATGAAGTACTACTGAATGGATACACGGAGATGCGGCTTGAGTGGCCCCAGAGCAATCTGCTAGCTGTGGGGACACT
The DNA here is from genome assembly GCA_028564925.1 of Lithobates sylvaticus. Lineage (NCBI taxonomy): Eukaryota > Metazoa > Chordata > Amphibia > Anura > Ranidae > Lithobates > Lithobates sylvaticus. The sequence goes on along the minus strand of CM053026.1, from coordinate 14,009,759 downwards.
CGGCAGGAGGGAGGGGCCAGAAGCGCAGAAAAGGGACCCGAGAAGAGGAGGATCGGGGGCTGCTCTGTGCAAAACCACTACGAAGAGCAGGTAAGTATAACATGTTTGTTACTTTCAAAGAAAAAAATAAATAAATAATGAGACTTTAGTTTCACTTTAATTTTATTCTGTTTGTCTCGTTATGATTCAGAGATTCTGATGGATCCAACACTCTGGGTTGGATGGAGTTGGATCCATCAGAATTTAGAATCATAAGTAATCCATTGAAATAATAAATTAAAAAGAATATAGCCAAATCTTCCGAAATATGAATCAATTTGGAAAATCGAATATACAAAATATGGAAAGACGGGATACTTGGGACTTTATATGAAACACAACACTAGGGCATAGTTGAGTCATAAATATAGGAATAGTTTTTGACAATATAAATATTTATTGATAGCCCGTGGGAGCATAGTGCAATCAATGATACAGACATTATGGTCAATAAATATAGTACAAGGTAAGTCAAATATAATAGTTAATCGCAATATACATAGCATAATTCATCACATTGTCATATAGTAATAGCATCATCAACACTATAGCACATGATCAATGGTAATAGTATTGACACTACATCCAACAGGCATCAGAATATAAAATAAGGATAAAATAAATTAAATGACTCAATTATTAAACACCCGTAGTCGATACATGATTGCTGTGACATGACATCAAGTATATATGCTCGACGCGTTTCGTGGAAGTTTGTCCACTCATCAGGAGCAGCTAATTTGGAATAACCTAAAAAGTAATATAGAATGGTAATTAATGAAATTTAATTTCCATCATGTCTTCTGCGTAAGTGCGGGTTGGCACCCTGAGGCGTCTTTGGAGCATGCTCAGTTGGTACGGATTTCCTCTTGCGGCAACGTGCCATTGGTGCATGCATAGCAAGCCCTGGACTCTTACAGTATCTCTTGACCTTCCCTCTTAGATTGTAAGCTCTAAGGAGCAGGGCCCTCTGATTCCTACCGTATTAAAGTGTATTGTATTTGTATTGTCTACTCAAAAGTTGTAAAGCGCTGACTAACGAATGCTGCATCTAAACAAATGGAACAGAACTAATTACTAATAAATAATAATGGTACGTAACAATTTACTTTTTATTATTATTATTATTATTATTTATTATTAATTAGTTCTGTTCCATTTGTTTAGATGCGGCATCCATTATTTCGAATAATTTGTAACTTCGGATAAATTCGTATTCGTTACGTTCACTAATTATCCGAAATAACGAATGCCACATCTAAACAAATGGAAAAGAACAAATTATATAATAAATAATAATAATAATAAAAAAGTAATTTGTTACGTACCATTTGTTTAGATACGGCATTCATTATTTTGGATAATTCGTAACTTCGGATAAATTCATATTTCACTAACAGCAAAATTGCAAAGGAAATTCCAATACCTATAATTTAATAGTTAATTATTATTAGTTAGCTATTATTTCACATTTTCCGATTTTCTTTCTTATTTTCAAATTTTCTGATTTTCGAATTTTCGAATTTCTGAATATTCGAATCTCTGAATTTCCAAATTCTGAATTTTCGAATTTACCAATTTATCAATTTACCAATTAATGAATTCACGAAAAAAAAACGAAATATGAATGAAACGAAAACGAATGAATTTTTCAGCAGTGCACAAACATCGCTGGATGACGTGATTTATGTTGGATTTATATTGGGGAACATTAGTTAATTGTTTTTATTATTGTTTTTTTTTTTTTAACCACTTGCCCTCCGGAAAGTTTTTTTGCTATTCAGCACTGCGCTACTTTAACTGGTAATTGCACGGTCATGCAACGCTGTACCCAAATTAAATGTATATCATTTTTATTTTTGCCACACAAATAGAGCTTTCTTTTGGTCATATTTGATCACCACTGGGTTTATTTTTTTTATTTTTTTTTGTTATATAAATGAAAAAAGACCAAGAATTAAAAAAAAAATTCTACTTTCTGTCATAAAACATATCCAATAAAATAAAATTTCTTCATAAATTTAGGCCAAAATGTATTCTGCTACATGTCTTTGATAAAAAAAAAAAAAAAAAAAATCCCATTAAGTGTATATTACTATTTGTGTGAAAGTTATAGTGTCTACAAACTATGGGATATATATTTAAAAAAATTGATCAGTCCTGATGTACTGATGGCCTAGATCATTTCTTGAGGCCCTAAAATCCCAGGACAGTACAAATATCCCCCAAATGACTGCTTTTTGGAAAGTAGACCGTCCAAGGTATTTAGTAAGAGGCATGGCGAGTTTATTAAAATTTTAATTTTTTTGTCACAAATTAAATCAGATTTTTTATTTTTTTTCACTTCTTTTTTTAACACACTGTCACCAGTGCAGTACAGTGTCACCATATGACCGGCGTGGAGGTGATCAGGGAAACATGGTGGCAAAAATATGAATGCAATCTATAGACTGGGGGGCAAAACCTCTGGGGGGATCTAGGATGGAAAAGGACCTGGGGGGTCCTAGTAGATGATAGGCTCAGCAATGGCTGCTGCTAACAAAGCCAACAGAATATTGGCATTAAAAAGGGGATCAACTCCAGAGATAAAACGATAATTCTCCCGCTCTACAAGACTCTGGTCCGGCCGCACCTGGAGTATGCTGTCCAGTTCTGGGCACCAGTCCTCAGGAAGGATGTACTGGAAATGGAGCGAGTACAAAGAAGGGCGACAAAGCTAATAAAGGGTCTGGAGGATATTAGTTATGAGGAAAGGTTGCGAGCACTGAACTTATTCTCTCTGGAGAAGAGACGCTTGAGAGGGGATATGATTTCAATGTACAAATACCGTACTGGTGACCCCACAATAGGGAGAAAACTTTTCGGCGGAAGGGAGTTCAATAAGACTCGTGGCCACTGATTAAAATTTGAAGAAAAGAGGTTTAACCTTAACCACTTCAGCCCCGGACCAATTTGCAGCCAAAGGACCAGGCCCCTTTTGTGATTCGGCACTGCGTCCCTTTAACTGACAATTGCGCGGTCGTGCGCCGTGGCTCCCAAACAAAATTGGCGTCCTTTTTTTTCCCCACAAATAGAGCTTTCTTTTGGTGGTATTTGATCGCCCCTGCGGTTTTTATTTTTTGCACTATAAACAAAAATAGAGCGACAATTTTGAAAAAAAAACGCATTATTTTTTACTTTTTGCTATAATAAATATCCCACAAAAAATCTATAAAAAAACATTTTTTTCCTCAGTTTAGGCCGATACGTATTCTTCTACATATTTTTGGTAAAAAAAAAATCGCAATTAGCGATTATTGATTGGTTTGCGCAAAAGTTATAGCGTTTACAAAATGGGGGATAGTTTTATAGCATTTTTATTAATATTTTTTTTTTTACTAGTAATGTCGGCGATCAGCAATTTTTATTGTGACTGCGACATTATGGCGGACACATCGGACATTTTTGACACATTTTTGGGACCATTGTCATTTATACAGCAATCAGTGCTATTTAAATGCACAGATTCCTGTGTAAATGAGACTGGCAGTGAAGAAGTTAACCACTAGGGGGCGGGGAGGGGTTAAGTGAGCCCTGTGTGTGTTCTCTAACTGTCTGGGGGCGTGGCTTGGTGTGTGACATCACTGATCGTCTTTCCCTTTGACAGGGAACAGCCGATCAGTGACAGCCTCACTAGGAAGCGCGGGGAGAGGTTTGTTTACAATTACCTCTCCCCGTTCTTCAGCTCTGGGACCCGATCGCGGGACACCGGCGGCAAATGGATCCGCTTGTCCCGCGCCCGTGGTCACGGAGCTCAGGACCCACGCCAGTGGCGTGCGCGCGACCCACGGCTGGGCTCTTAAAGGGCAACGTACCTGTACGTTGATGTGCCCAGCCGTGCCATTCTGCCGACGTATATGTGCAGGAGGCGGTCCTTAAGCGGTTAAACTGCGTAGAGGGTTCTTTACTGTAAACTTGTTGTACTATATGTAATTAGGGATGGAGTTGTGTCATATAAAGAGGCAGTATACAGGCGGCTCTCTTTTTCTCTCTTGAACCCAGGTAGAAGACACCTATTTGCCCCCTTGGTCTGTTGCTGTCCTAGTGGTCATATTTATAATAATCAACTTCCATCATATCTCTACACCCGTATACATGTTAATCTTTCATTTCCATCCTGATTAGTCTATGGTTTTGTTACCACTCTACTGTTCCCGCTGCTGATCACGGCTTATTTTTCCCTCCCGGGAGCAGCGTTGTACAAATGGGGGGCCTCTCCCCTGCTGTCCCGCCCTCTCCGCCTCTCTTACGATGGACTTGACAACTGTAACAGAAATGTATAGTATCTATGACATATTTGGTTAATTGGGCATATCAAGGGACACATTTCTTCTCACCCTACTTCTTCGCCATGTTCGCCCTCCACCGCGCCCCAGAGATATCTGCAGAGGAAGATGGAACTGGGAATGAGATGCCCTGGCATTTCATGCTGAACATATAAACATGGCCTCCCGAAAGTCCAACTACATATGGATCCTGATGGGATTTCTGCGGAGCAGTGGCGGAACTACCGCCATAGCGACCCACGCGGGCGATATGGGGCCTGAAGCTGCTATGGGGCCCCCGCAGTGGGGCTCCTAGCCTAGCTGGGAGGATGCAGGCTGAACGGATGAATCGTCATGAGAGTTTGGCATGTCAGTCTGCGGGGCCCGGCGGCGGCCGCGGCTCTGCCGGCACAGTGCTACCTCTGTGTTTTGACATTGCTGCTGACCGTGCAGTGTGCAGACTTCACGGTCCGTCTGACCAGCGCTGTCTCTGTCTGCCAATTGAATTCGGATGTGACGCCGCCGCCCGCCAGACCCCGCCAATGCCCATGATGATTACAATTAGGCTGCTTCCTGTGTGCCCAGTGAAAGGTGCTGTGACAGCCAATGAGATGCTGAGTGCAGGCGCGGTGCCGCCCACCTTATCGTGACGTTGTTCCCTCCTTCAGTCCTACCCACAATGGAGCAGAGGAGCCTGCGGAGCGCTTTGGCTGGCTGTCCCACACGGTCTGCACTGTGGAATGGAGGCTCAGGCTAGAGCTGAGAAGAAGAGAAGAAGGTACAGACAGTCTGATGTGCAACAGTGTCAGTGTGGCCTGTAATTGGTACAATCTCATGTGTGCAACACAGTGTGTAACACAGTGTGTCAGTCAGTGTGTCCTGCAATAATTGCTGCCTGGCTCAAGCTGTAGACAGACAGTTTTATACACAGTCTGTAGCAATCATATTCAGACTTTACAGTGTCCAGTGTAATGGCATCATATACACATTTATTATAGTATGGACAAATATTGGATACTGTATTGTGGGAAACATTGGCAAAACCCAAGGCATACTGCAAGCAGGTACACATAGATAACATCCACCCTCCACCCAAATTAGTTTGCTGTATACACTCTACACACTAAGACCCCTTTCACACCACACCGCCTATAGCGTCGGCGGTAAAACGCCGCTATTTTTAGCAGCGTTTTACTGTCGGATTTGTGGCGCATTTCGGCCGCTAGCGGGGCGCTTTTACCCCCCGCTAGCGACCGAGAAAGGGTTAGAACCCCCAGCAATATGCCACAATAGCAGCGTTTTGCCGGCGGTATTACAGCGCTGCCCCATTGATTTCAATGGGAGCAGCGGTGGAGGAGCGGTAAACACACCGCTCCTTCAACGCTCCAAAGAAGCTGCTGACAGGACTTTTCCTGCCAGCGCACCGCTCCAGTGTGAAAGCCCTCGGGGCTTTCACACTATAGACAATGGTGCAGCTGTTTTAGGACGGCTGCAGTGTGGTAATCTGTTGTTCAATGGCATTAGTTTATTTTTTGGTGGGGGGGGGGGGTGTGGGGGGGGCTCTTATGGGGCCCTGTGATTTCTAGTTACGCACCGCTCCAGTGTGAAAGCCCTCGGGCTTTCACACTACAGGCAATGGTGCAGCTGTTTTTGGCGGATTGCAGGCGCTATTTCTAACGCTATAACGCCTGCAAAACGTCCTTGGTGTGAAAGGGGTCTTAGCTGTGGCCTGGGTACTGTGCCGCATGAGTGTGGTAATCTGTTGCTCAATGGCATTAGTTTATTTTTTTTGGTGGGGGGGGGGGGCATATAGAACATTTTGCTATGGGGCCCTGTGATTTCTAGTTAGATCTCTGCAGAGGTAGACATGTGCCAGCATATAGAACCTAATTTCCATCTTTCATACAGGAGATATACAACATGGCCTCCTAGACATCCTACTACACAGGGATCCCAATGAGATCTCTAAAGAGGAAGACATGCTGAGACCTCCCATTCCCAGTTCCCCCCCACGGGAGATATACAACATTTCCTCTCTGAAGTGCTACTACACAGGTTACCGGGGAAATCTCCGCAGAGGAATGGAATGTTTCTATACTATATAATATGCCTTTCGGGAAGTCCTACTACACAGGAATCCCAAGGTTTTCTGCAGAGGAAGACATGCCAGGGCATCTCATTTACAGTTCTTTCATATTGAAGATATAAACATGGCCTCCTGGAAGTCCTACTACACAGGAATCTCAAGTTTTTCTGCAGAAGAAGATATGCCAGGGCATCTCATTCCCAGTTCTTTCATGCTGAAGATATACAACATGGCTTCCTCAGAAGTCCTACTACACAGGAATCCCAAGTTTTTTTGCAGAGGAAGACATGCCAGGGCATCTCATTTCTAGTTTTTTCATATTGAAGATATAAACATGGCCTCCCGAAAGTCCTACTACATATGGATCCTGAGGGGATTTCTGCAGAGGAAGACATTCTGGAACATTTCATTACCAGTTCCACTCATACTGGAGATATACAACATGGCCACATGGAAATCCTACTACACTGGGATCCCAAGGAGATCTCTGCAGAGGTAGACATGTGCCAGCATATAGAACCTAATTTCCATCTTTCATACAGGAGATATACAACATGGCCTCCTGGACATCCTACTACATAGGGATTCCAGGGAGGTCTCTAAAGAGGAAGACATGCTGGGACCTCCCATTCCCAGTTCCCCCATACGGGAGATATACAACATTTCCTCTCTGAAGTGCTACTACACAGGTTACTGGGGAGATCTCTGCAGAGGAATGGGATGTTTCATTGCCATACTTCATACTGGGGGGGTTTGTATACTGTATAATATGCCTTTCTGGAAGTCCTACTACACAGGAATCCCAAGTTTTTCTGCAGAAGAAGACATGCCAGGGAATCTCATTTTCAATTCTTTCATATTGAAGATATAAACATGTCCTCCCGATAGTCCTACTACATATGGATCCTGAGGGGATTTCTGCAGAGGAAGACATTCCGGAACATTTCGTTACCAGTTCCACTCATACTGGAGATATACAACATGGCCACATGGAAATCCTACTACACTGGGATCCCAAGGAGATCTCTGCAGAGGTAGACACGTGCCAGCATATAGAACCTCATTTCCATCTTTCATACAGGAGATATACAACATGGCCTCCTGGACATCCTACTACATAGGGATTCCAGGGAGGTCTCTAAAGAGGAAGACATGCCGGGACCTCCCATTCCCAGTTCCCCTATATGGGAGATATACAACATTTCCTCTACTACACAGGTTACCGGGGAGATCTCTTCAGAGGAACAGATGTTTCATTGCCATACTTCATACTTGGGGGGTTTGTATACTGTATACTATGCATTTCAGGAAGTCCTACTACATAGGGATTCCAAGGAGATCTCTACAGAGGAAGACATGCCGGGACCTCCCATTCCCAGTTCCCCCATACGGGAGATATACAACATTTCCTCTCTGAAGTGGTACTACACAGGTTACCGGGGAGATCTCTGCAGAGGAATGGGATGTTTCATTGCCATACTTCATACTGGTGGGGGGGGGGGGGGGGGGGTTGTATACTGTATAATATGCCTTTTAGAAAGTCCTACTACACAGGAATCCAAAGGTTTTCTGCAGAGAAAGACATGCCAGGGCATCTCATTTCCAGTTCTTTCATATTGAAGATATAAACATGGCCCCCTGGAAGTCCTACTATCTATGGATCCTGAGCTGATCTCTAAAGAGGAAGACATGCCGGGACCTCCCATTCCCAGTTACCCCATACGGGAGATATACAACATTTCCTCTCGGAAGTCCTACTACACCGGGATCCCAAGGAGATCTCTGCAGAGGTAGACATGTGCCAGCATATAGAACCTCATTGCCATCTTTCATACAGGAGATATACAACATGGCCTCCTGGACATCTCTGCAGAGGAATGGGATGTTATACAACATTTCCTCTTGGAAGTCCTACTACACAGGGATCCCAAGGAGATCTCTGCAGAGGAACGGGATGTTTTTTTTTTTAACAAAGATTTTTATTTATTCATAAACGAAAACAACAAAACAACTTGTACGGTAGAACAGTCTCATAGCATCAGGAGCATAGTACAAACACTTTCGCGAACTTTACATCTTCATCTCTCAGAGTGTCAGCATATAACATTTGAAGTTTTTAGTGCATATTAATAGGTACAATGATAACCATGATCGTCTCTGTTGTTACTTGCAAACTCTTATCCCATAGCCCTTAGAGCCTACCACTTGAAACTCCCACTATATCTCAGCAGGCTCCCCTCATTTTTTTTTTCTGCAGACCTGCATAGGTCAATTTATAAAGAGGGAGTGCCGAATCCACCAGGGATCTCCACTGTTGCACCGTTGGGGGAGAGGGGTTCTTCCATTGTAAAAGTATAGCTTTTCTGGCGTAAAAGGCTGTTTCTTTGCATGCGAGGCAGCTTCTTTCCCGTGGATGTAATTGATTGAGATATAAACCCATAGGCCAAGACCAAGTGACGTGTATAAATGTGCCCGTTTCCGCCTTACATTTAGGACATAGTGGGTCGCTAGATGGGTAGATCCTAGCCAAACGCTCCGGTGTATAGTATACTCTGTGGATAAACTTGAGCTGGATGAACCTATCCCTCGCCGAGACCATGAGAGGAAGGTATTGCTGAATACCCTCCTCCCAGTCGTCGTCCGCCAGAGAGGGCACATCTGCCTGCCACCTGGAAAACAATTCGGAGACCTTAGAGGTGTCCAGGACCGCCAGCTCCTCATAAGGAACGGGATGTTTCATTGCCGTACTTCATACTGGTGGGATGGTATACTGTATAATATGCCTTTCAGGAAGTCCTACTACATAGGGATTCCAGGGAGGTCTCTAAAGAGGAAACATGCCGGGACCTCCCATTCCCAGTTCCACCTCACTGAAAATATACAACATTTCCTCCTGGAAGTCCTACTACAAAGGGATCCCAAGGAGATCTATGCAGAGGTAGACATGTGCCAGCATATAGAACCTCATTTCCATCTTTCATACAGGAGATATACAACATGGCCTCCTGGACATCCTACTACATAGTGATCCCAGGGAGGTTTCTAAAGAGGAAGACATGCCGGGACCTCCCATTCCCAGTTCCCCCCCCACGGGAGATATACAACATTTCCTCTTGGAAGTCCTACTACACAGGGATCCCAAGGAGATCTCTGCAGAGGAACGGGATGTTTTATTGCCATACTTCATACTGGTGGGATGGTATACTGTATAATATGCCTTTCAGAGTATTGCACAGTATGGCTGGGTATTACCGAGTATTGCAGAGTATGGCTGGGTATTACAGAGTATTGCAGAGTATGGCTGGGTATTACCGAGTATTGCAGAGTATGGCTGGGTATTACCGAGTATTGCAGAGTATTGCAGAGTATGGCTGGGTATTACCGAGTATTGCAGAGTATGGCTGGGTATTACAGAGTATTGCAGAGTATGGCTGGGTATTACGGGGTATTGCAGAGTATGGCTGGGTATGGCAGAGTATTGCAGAGTATGGCTAGGTATTACGGGGTATTGCAGAGTATGGCTGGGTATGGCAGAGTATGGATGGGTATTACGGGGTATTGCAGAGTATGGCAGAGTATGGCAGGTTGTTGCAGAGTATTGGCAGAGTATTGGCAGAGTATTGGCAGAGTATTGCAGAGTATTGCAGAGTATTGCAGGGTATTGGCAGAGTATTGGCAGAGTATTGGCAGGGTATTGGCAGGGTATTGGCAGAGTATTGGCAGGGTATTGGCAGAGTATTGGCAGAGTATTGGCAGGGTATTGGCAGGGTATTGGCAGGGTATTGGCAGAGTATTGGCAGGGTATTGGCAGGGTATTGGCAGAGTATTACCTGGTATTGCAGGGTATTGGCAGAGTATTGGCAGAGTATTACCTGGTAATGCAGAGTATTGGCAGGGTATGTGCTGGCATCCATCTCCCCTCCACTGTACAGATCTGTACACAGAGGGGAGAGAGGAACCGGCGTCATCTTGACGCCGGTTTGTTTACAAGTGATCGCTCTGTCATTTGACGGAGCAATCACATTGTAAACTTCCGACGGGTGCACCAAGATGGCCGCCGCTCCGGAGCTAGGCCGAAGCCGCGGCCTTTCCTAAGGCCGAGGCCGCGGACGGCTCCGCGGATCGCGGTAAGTAATTGCGGTAACGCCGCCCCAGTAATGGGAACGGCGTTACCGCGAGGGGCAGAGTAATCAGTTATATTACTCGTTACCCTTTAAAGTAACGGCGTTACGTAACGCTGTTTACTTTAATCGCGTTCCTTACATCACTGATAGGGGGGGGGGGGTGGTGCCCTGCGCCCTCCTATGGACGGCCACCACTGGTTGGTAGAGTAGGAACAAGTACCACACCTGCTGGGGACAGTACTAAAGATAGGGAAAGGTTCCCGACAAGGAGGGAAAGCGTAGGGTCGCTACCCCTTTGGATAACTTCCCAGTTGGGGCACTGGATGGCAAGGCCGCACTCCGCTCTCTTAACAGACACTGTCAACCCAACTGAAACCTGTCATCTTCTCATCATTCAATAAAGTGGAAAGGGTTTTTTGGAGAGTAGGGACCCTCAGGAAGCCATGGCCTGGTGAGGTCACGTATTTCCACCCCTAGGGACCTTAAATGATATCATGGACAGGTGAGGTCACGTATTTCCATCCCTAGGGACCTTCAGGAAGCCATGGCCTGGTGAGGTCACGCATTTCCATCCCTAGGGACTTTCAGGAAGCCATGGCCTGGTGAGGTCACGTATTTCCATCTCTAGGGACTTTCAGGAAGCCATGGCCTGGTGAGGTCACGTATTTCCATCCCTAGGGACTTTCAGGAAGCCATGGCCTGGTGAGGTCACGTATTTCCATCCCTAGGGACTTTAAATGATATCATGGCCTGGTGAGGTCACGTATTTCCATCTCTAGGGACTTTATATGCGATCATGGCCTGGTGAGGTCACGTATTTCCATCCCTAGGGACTCTAAATGACATCCTGGCCTGGTGAGGTCATTTAATTTCCATCCCTAGGGACTTTAAATGACATCATGGCCTGGTGAGGTCACGTATTTCCATCCCTAGGCACTTTAAATTATATCATGGCCTGGTGAGGTCACGTATTTCCATCCCTAGGCACTTTAAATTATATCATGGCCTGGTGAGGTCACGTATTTCCATCCCTAGGGACTTTAAATTATATCATGGCCTGGTGAGGTAATGTATTTACATCCCTATGGACTTTAAATTACATCATGGCCTGGTGAGGTCACGTATTTCCATCCCTAGGGACTTTAAATGATATCATGGCCTGGTGAGGTCACATATTTCCATCCCTAGGGACTTTAAATGATATCATGGCCTGGTGAGGTCCTTTAATTTCCATCCCTAGGGACTTTAAATGATATCATGGCTTGGTGAGGTCACATATTTCCATCCCTAGGGACTTTAAATGATATCATGGCCTGGTGAGGTCACATATTTCCATCCCTAGGGACTTTAAATTATATCATGGCCTGGTGAGGTCACATATTTCCATCCCTAGGGACTTTAAATGATATCATGGCCTGGTGAGGTCCTTTAATTTCCATCCCTAGGGACTTTAAATGATATCATGGCTTGGTGAGGTCACGTACTTCCATCCCTAGGGACTTTAAATGATATCATGGCTTGGTGAGGTCACGTACTTCCATCCCTAGGGACTTTAAATGATATCATGGCTTGGTGAGGTCACGTACTTCCATCCCTAGGGACTTTAAATGATATCATGACCTGGTGGGGTCACGTATTTCCATCCCTAGGGACTTAAAAAGTATTGCCTGCAGGACCTATGGCCTCACTGGACCCGTGGTGGGGGGTTGCGGTAAATACTGCCTAATAACTTGAAAAATCTTGGTGGGATTGGTAAACCAGCAACCAGTATCTCTGCGCGTTTCGTGGCTCTCATGCCACTCATCAGGAGAAAGCGTGTGTGGTATCTGTAAATAGATTGTTGTAAAAATGAGAGGAAAGATAAACTATATATATATATATATATATGGAAAGACAAGGTTGTGGGTAGAGTATAAAACCTCCATAACCAAGGCTTACTTACTGAGGTTTGATGTACTGATGGTGTGGTGATGGGGCACTGCAAGCAGTCCGGGGGCATCTCCTACCGGAAGCTGAGGCGCGGACAGCCCCATGGGGATGGGAGGGGCGATACCAAGGGTAGGCACAGAAAACGAGGACATTCTGAGAAGGAAGGAACGGAGAGTGAGCGGAAGGGAGTGAAGGGGGGAGAAAGGGAGGGGGGAAGAGATGGGGAGGGGTGAAAAGGTGATGAGGGTGAAGGAGACAGGAGTGTGGGTGGAAGGGGGTGATAACAAGGGGTGAGGCCATGGATAGTGAGGGTAATGAGGCCATGATAGTGGTGATGAGTGTTGCAAAATTACCTTGTGAAGACGAGGAACCCAATTGAAGGGAACCAGGAAAAAACAAATAGCGTGGAGACCAGTGTGGAAAGCCTTGAGTGCTGGGACCACCCAAGGAACGCCCCTAAATAGGCCAGCTGCAGGAAGGTCCACCAAGGTCACGCCGTGTGACAGGGGGAGTCCCACCCTCCTTGTAAATATACCTTTCTTATCTACACATCATTGGAATTCGTGAGTGCACCAGGTTGGGCAGGCGTCCCTCCGGGTTGTTGTGAACTTCAACGCAACCGGTGCAGACTTCAGCTACACTGCCCAGAGGGGCAGCAGCCCTTCAGGCTGGGATCTTCTCCTCCTGGAACAGAACCCTGCTGCCCCCAGGCTTCAAACTATTTATGCTCTCCTCAGCCACCTACTGGGCATTTGTCCCTCCAGGGATTGGCCAAGACCACACAAATATTAAGGTTAACAGTCTGCCCCCTCCAACCCACAACATTCTAGAATCCACTAGAAAGCAGGGGGAGGTAGTTGAGCCTGCAGCCCCAGAACAGCCAAAAATAATCACACACCATTCCAATGATTACAGAAGAGCTAAAAAAAATCTCTGCTTTAGCAGTGTGTTTGAGGTCATTGTCCTGCTGGAAGGTGAACCTCCGTCCTAGCCTCAAATCGCACACAGAGTGCTACAGGCTTTGCTCCAAAAATATCCCTGTATTTAGCACCATCCATCGTTCCCTCAACTCTGACCAGTTTCCCCGTCCCGACTGCTGAAAAACATCCCCACAGCATGATGCTGCCACCACCATGTTTCACAGTGGGGATGGTGTTCTTTGGGTGATGTGATGTGTTGGGTTTGCGCCTGACATAGCGTTTTCTTTGATGGCCAAAAAGTTCAAATTTAGTCTCATCAGACCAGAGCACCTTCCTCCATACATCAGAGCAGAGCACCTTCCTCCATACATCAGAGCAGAGCACCTTCCTCCATACATCAGAGCAGAGCACCTTCCTCCATACATCAGAGCAGAGCACCTTCCTCCATACATCAGAGCAGAGCACCTTCCTCCATACATCAGACCAGAGCACCTTCCTCCATACATCAGAGCAGAGCACCTTCCTCCATACATTTTGGAAGTCTCCCACATGCCTTTTTGCAAACTCAAAATGTGCCATTTTGTTTTTTGCTGAAAGTAATGGCTTTCTTCTGGCCACTCTAAGCCGTACGCTCCATAGAGTTGGGTTTTATGGCATTGTGGTCCTATGTACAGATACTCCAGTCTCTGCTGTGGAATTCTGCAGCTCCTCCAGGGTTACCTTAGGTCTCTGTCCTGCCTCTCCGATTAATGCCCTCCTCGCCCGGTCCGTGAGTTTTGGTGTGCGCCCGTCTCTTGGCAGGTTTGCTGTTGTACCATGTTCTTGACCAAGTACAACATAGCTACATTTCTGTGCTGCCCAGCTATACACTCCCACCCTTACCTCTCCCAGTAATGGAGACCACACCGCGCTGGAGTGTAAAATAGGCCGTAGCAGCCTCTTCATTAAATAACAAAATATATAAATAACTCTTATAAACAACAAATAAACAACATCATCAAGAAAACGTGACGAAGGCCTATAGGAGGACATTACCCCCCCCCCCCCCACCCCAAATTACCATAATCAACAACTCGTGCACTGCGGTCATCTCAACTGTAACTAGGCCTCAAGCTGACATGCTAGCTCAGAGACAAAACTATTCCCGCAGTGCAGTCATCCACCATATTCCCTACCTCACTTATAAGGAATATACCAAACGGGCCCATATCTCCAATGGGTCCCGCATCAAGTTTTCTGTGGGGAGGGGGTTTCTTCTCTATGCCTACGTCACACAACATCCGCCAATGCTACGACATCAGCGATCCTGTAAACAAATTATTAGACACCTGTGAAGAAAAAACAAGGGGAGGGAGGGCAGGAACTTTTCTCCCTGAGAACTGACTCTGGGGAGGACTGCACCTCCCCTTCCCGTTGCCCAGCTCCACCCCCTCCTGATCCTTAAACGGCCATACTCATCACTGGCATGTTTGACTTTATTCATGCCAGCCCTGCGCTGATCCCTTCGTTCATAGCTGCGGGCTGTCCTTTCCATTTGGTTACGATAGATTTGATGGGGCTCCTAGGGATCATCAAAGATTTGGATATATTTTTTTTATAACCTAACCCTGACTTGTACTTCTCAACAACATTGTCCCTTCCTTGTTTGGAGAGTTCCTTGGTCTTCATGGCAGTGTTTGGTTAGTGGCGCCTCTTGCTTACGTGTTGCAGACTCTGGGGCCTTTCAAAAAAGGTGTGTCTATGTAATGACAGATCATGTGACACTTAGATTGCACACAGGTGGACATCATTTCACTAATGATGTGACTTCTGAAGGTAATTGGTTGCACCGGAGCTTTTTATGGGCTTCATAACAAAGGGGGTGAATACATACGCACATGACAATTATCAGTTTATTTCTGAAAAATAGTTTTATGTATATATTTTTCTAATTTTACTTCACCAACTTAGACTATTGTGTTCTGATTCATCACATATAATTAAAAAAAAAAAAAAAAAAAAAAACATTGAACTAAAGGCTCTAACAAAATAGGTAAAAAGCCAAGGGGGGTGAATACTTTTGCAAGGCACTGTAGGTGGCTACGGTCTCCAGTGTCTATCAGTTTGGAGTGGTCAGACCTTTACATTTTCTAGGTTCTCCCATCGTAGAATCAGGATAAATGGGATCCAATCACAAGATTAATTCAAATGGCTTTTTAAGTATTGACACATTGGCCACAGCACCGCGCCATGGGCTCAACACGAGATACCCTATTGACAATACGATCAGCAGATGTAATGTGTGTAATGAGCCGTGTCCTATGTAGTGAAAACAATCACTTATTCCCAATCAATACAAGTTGTGAGACAGAAGGCCATCCGTCACAAGGGACACCGGCACACCTAGACTGATGGAGGGTCTCCGAAGGCTTCGGGGGAAAGTCCTAATGTCTCACGTTCTGGGGAGAGAGTTTATTTTCCATGGTCCAAAGCCACTGGAGACCTGATGGACATCAAGTCTTTAACCACTTGTTATAAATGTTTGCAAATAAATAAGCTTTTTTTTTTATAAATTCATCCCAAAATGTATTCTGCTACATTTATTTGCTAAAAACACCCAAATCCGCGTATATTATTTAGTCTGTAGGAAAGTTATAGAGTCCACAAGCTATGGTATAGATTTGAAAATTGATCAATCCTGATGTTCTGATGACCTATCCATGGGCGTCCGCAGAACATTTTTCAAGGGGGGCATCATTTTAGGGTCACCCATGCACCGTCCCTTTTCGACAATGTCACATGGTCAGAGACGTAGTACAGTCCCTAAGATAAGTGATGGATAATGGCCAACAGGCCCTCTTACCAGACCCAGCAAAACTACAGCAGTGATCCCTCCAGCTGGACGATCGCTCTCTCTGGGTTCCCCCGGGGGCGACTCTGGTCAGTAGCGTAGCATGTCTGTACCCTGGTAGTGGCTCAGTCTTTCTCTCTCTGGTGGTGCTGGGCAGCGTGGCTCTCTCTGGTGGCGCTGTGAAGCGTGGCTCTCTCTCTGGCTTACGGTCAGCACACCCCTCTTTCTTTGTCCTGTAACGGTCACTCCCTCAGCTTTTTTCCAGGCTGCAGTCTCTCGATCTCTTTCTTGATCAAGCTGTAGCCTCCTCCCTGTGGAAAATGAGGCCGCCAATCTTTGGGACTACATGTCCCATGATGCTCTCCTCTCCTAGTGTCCTTTGATTGGACCTCAGTTATGGCCAATAGGGAAGGAACGGAGCGGGCAGGAAGCTGGGCAGGGAACCTGGTGAGAGCCGCCTTCTCTTCTCCCTGACAGGAGAAAGGGGGGGGGCAAGCGGGGGAAACCTCAGACAGTCCGCAGCTCGCCACAGTGCTGCCCACACCCGATACCGACGCAACTGTGCTGAATTTAAGATCTGATCCCTGATTCCAGGGGGGGGGGCACTTGCCCCCCCATGCCCCTACCTGCGAATCTAATTTCTTAAGGTCCTTAACCACTTTAAGACCGAGCCTCTTTTTGATTTGATGTTTACAAGTTAAAAACAGTTTTTTTTTTGCTAGAAAATTACTTAGAACCCTCAAACATTATACTTTTTTTTTCTAACACCCTATAGAATAAAATTGCGGTCGTTGCAATACTTTCTGTCACACCGTATTTGCGCAGCGGTCTTACAAGCACACTTTTTTTGGGAAAAAATACACTTTTTTGAATAAAAAAATAAGACAATAGTAAAGTTAGCCCAATTTTTTTTTATATTGTGAAAGATAATGTTACGCCGAGTAAATTGATACCCAACATGTCACGCTTCAACATTGCGCCCACTTGTGGAATCGCAACAATCTTTTACCCTTAAAAATCTCTATAGGCGATGTTTAAAAAAAATCTACAGGTTGCATTTTTTGAGTTATAGAGGGTGTCTAAAGCTAGAATTATTGCTCTCGCTCTACCGATCGTGGCGATACCTCACATGTGTGGTTTGAACACCGTTTTCATATGCGGGTGCTACTCACGTATGCGTTCGCTTCTGCACGCGAGCTCGGCGGGACGGGGCTTTTTAAAAAAAAAAAATAAAAAAATTTATTATTTATTTTATTTTACCTTTAAAAAAAAAAAAAAAAATGGTGTCACTTTTATTCCTATTACAAGGAATGTAATAGAAAAAAAGCATGACAGGTCCTCTTAAATATGAGATCTGGGGGTCAAAAAGACCTCACATCTCATATTTACACTAAAATGCAATAAATAAATAAATAAAAAAATTGTCATTTAAAAAAAATAATTAAAAAAAAAAAATGGCGCTTTAAGAGCTGTGGGCTGGAGTGACGTTTTGACGTCGTTTCCATCCTGCAATGTTATGGAGACGGGTGGACGGGCCATCTTCCTCTCACTCGTCTCCATACCCAGCAAGGGTGAAGATCCGATTGCTGAGGCAGCGGCAGCGGATTGGCAGCGGAGAGCGGTGGGAGGGGGGGGCCCTCTCCCGCCACCGATAAAAGTGATCTCGCGGCGAATCCGCCACAAAGACCACTCTTATCGGAAAGCGGACCGCCGGCCGAAGAAGAGCATACCAGGGTTATGGCAGCTAGCTGCTGCCATAACAACGATATTCCTCTTCAAAGTTAGGACGTATATCGGCGTGCGGCGGTCCGTAAGTGGTTAAAATTTTAGGACAGTAATAATACCCCCCTAATGACCCCTTTTTTGGAAAGTAGACAGTCCAGAGTATTTAGTAAGAGGCATGGCAAATTTTTTGAAGTTGTAATTCTTTTGTTTTTTTTTTCACAATTGTTTTATTTATTTTATTTACGTGCTGTCTTTAGAGTAGTTCAGTGTCACAATATTTTTTTTTTTTTTTTTTTTTTTAACAGTGTTATTGCTTTTAACAGCAATGATCACTATTATAAAGCAACCGCTTTAAGGCCTCATGCACACGGACGTTTTAAAAAACGGCCTGTAAAGCTAGGTCGGATGCCTGGAAAAAGCAGCCTAAAAAAACGCGTTTTGCATTGGCGTTTTTGCGCGTTTTTGCGCGTTTTTTAGCGTCAGCGTTAATTGGCGTTTTACACATCTCTAATTTCCTATACAGGGATTACAGTGTCCAAAACTTTTTGCAGCAAAAAAACGCTGCAGCTCAAAAACGCCGGTGCGCGTTTTTGTGCGTTTTTGCCCGATTCGCGTTTTTACAGCTCTAGCGCTGCGCCACGGAACGCACTGGTCCTGGGTTTTTTTTACAGCTTAAAAACGCCTATGCCATTTGCAGCTCAAAAACGCCTAGGTGGGCATGAAGCCATAGACTAACATGGACAGGCGTTTTTATGCTGCAAAAAACGCTCAAAAACGCGGCTGCAAAAACGTCCGTGTGCATGAGGCCTAACTGTCATGAATGGCTTTCATTCATGACCTCTTGCCTACTATCATGAGGTTGTTATTGGCTACAGCCAATCACATGTTGAGACATCAGAGAATGTTTCATGAAAGTTGTTATCATTGATTTAAGACCCTTAAGGCCCCTTTCACACCGGGGCGTTTTTTAGGCAGTACAGCGCTAAAAATAGCACCTGTTCACCGCCTGAAAAAATCCGGCCCCTTTAACTCCAGTGTGAAAGCCGGCGGGCTTTCACACTGGAGCGGTGCGATAGCAGGACGGCAAAAAAAGTCCTGCTAGCAGCATCTTTGGAGCGGTATAGGAGCGGTGTATTCACCGCTCCTATACCGCTCCTTCCCCTTGATTTGAATGGGAAACCGCGGCAAAACCGCGGCAATACCGCCGCTACGGCGGCGCTCTGCGGGAGTCTCTAACCCTTTTTCGGCCGCTCGCGGGGGGTAAAACCGCACCGCGAGCGGCCGAATACCGCGGTTAAAACGACGGTAAAGCAGCGCTAAATATAGCGCTGCTTTACCGTCACCGCGGCTCCCCGCCCCAGTGTGAAGGGGGCCTTAGTGTAAAGTTGGTCATGCACTGATAGAAATTTCCATAAGTGTGTAGGCAGGTGTAGTTTGGCCTCCTACAAGGGTGGCACTGTTGGGTGGCTGCCTTGCAGAGAGGGTTGAGGTCAAGGTTCCTTTGAGGTCTATGTAGGTTTCTTCAAGGGGAGCAGCTGCCTGATCGGATGTTGCGGCCCTAACTGACCTCAGTGGTCATCTTTGGTGTGGGCAGTGCTAATATATAGCACTGTCCCCCCCCTCAGGTTGGTGCGCACTTTGCGTAGGTCAGGGACAGAGCCTCACTGGTTAGGAACAGATTGATTAACTTAGGGACAGGTTCCTGTGGAGGAGGGACAGAGTAGGGACTGTCATCGTATCTCTGCAGTAGCCATCCTCATCAGGGGTCCCATTGCCGGCCTGCCTTCCAGAAGCCTCCTCTGTCGGATGTTGTAAGGTGTCTACACCGTGCACAGGTTCCCATTTGCCTGGTTCGCTGTAAGTCTTTTGGTCTGGTGGGTCCAAAGAGTTTGTTGTTCTTCTCAGTACTATCATGTTAATACACTCTACCGAATCAACTAGTCTCCATGTGCATTCCCTTCCCCGATGGCCAGTGAACCGGGGCCCACCTACAAGTGTGTGGCGTTCTTACCTCCCCAAGTTTTGGACTTCCAGATTTCTCCTGACCACAGTAGACCCCTTGTAGAGTCTGTCATTGCAAGTGCGATTACAAGTAGGTGCAAGTGGGGTAGGGACTTCCCTACCTCACTTGCCCTTCCTTCTCTGAGCTGGCCGCTCAGCTGTAGGCTAATTGCCAGCTCCTATCTCTCCACAGTTACTCAGCTGTTGATGATATCCTGCTCATCAGTCCTGCCTACTTAAGCCGTCCAGTCCAGAGGATCTCTGCATTCGCCTTGGTCAACATCACAGAATCTATCTCCTGTGATCCTGTTCAAGTCTTGCTTTGCTGACATCCCCTCTGGCTCCAGATACTGCTTGCTGTTCCACTACATTGATCCCTGACTTCTGGCTTGGCTGACTATCCGTTCCGGTTAATGAACTTTGGCTATGTTTGTTCTTTTTACTTTTATTATTAAACAAGTGTGATTTAACTGTATTTCTGTCTCGGCCTGATTTCATGGTTTCTGACAGATTTGGACTACTGGTCACCTATGTGTAAGCAGGTTGCAATAGCCAGTTAAGTGCTGTCCCACTCAGGAGGGTAAGAGTTAATGCCTTTCCCAGCTCTTTGGTCTTTGGCAGGTTCTTATCTGGGTCCGGCCCACTAATCCTGTGATATAAATATGGGACAGTGGTCCAGTACGAGGGGGAGCCCCTGAGAGAGCCGCCTAAGGTTTGGTTTAGGTTACCTCTAACAGCATGTTACCTACAAAAGCCTAGTGGGGAGCTAAGACCGGTGCCCGTATGGGAGTGAGACGCAAATGATACTCACGAGGAGCATATAGATGGTGCTCATTACTGCCTGGATGTAAAGTCATCAGAACCTGGGATTCGCCCCAAAGACACCATCCCTGGTAAGGATGCCTCTGATGTACTCTGTAGTTTCATTGGCACTACCTTTTCAGGTATGCAGGGGCAGCGCCCAGCCTGTAGTTGGAATTAGGGAAGAATTATGCCTGTGAATGTTGGACTGTGTAACTGCCTTTGCACTTTTCTAAGTAAACATTGGTAAACTTTGTCCTAGCCTGGCCTGAAGTTACTGAAAGTGGTATATCGCAAGAAACGGGCACACATAGTCAACCCAGTGGGTCTCAAACACATTGAGGTATGAAGACATCGGAGAGGAGTGGAGCAGTGTAAAGACACAAGTGGTTACCTAGAGTAACGGAAGTTTTTCAGAAGCCTGTTAATAACGAGTACCTGTTATAGGTGGAATGGCCTCAAGCAGCAAGGGAGATGTTGTCGGCACTCCTTCCACCAGCGGTCTGTCTCCCATAGCAATGAGTGCGGATCCTGTGCCCGCAAAAGTTCCCAATCCTGTACAGAGGTACGGAAGTTCAAGAGTTATGTTAAGTGCATGTGTGGAGCCCATGCAAGGTGCACAGCGGGGCCCATTCTGCTAATGGGAAATGGTGGTGGAAACGCAGGACAGGCAAACGTGGAGAAGGCTCAGAGTGTCCCTCCTTAATGCAGATTACAGAGAAGGTGTACATTGTCACGGGGACCCAGAGAGTTAACTGGGGAACAGTTATGGTGTGAGTGTACATGGTGTGCGATCATCTCTAAACTCAGAGGCCCTTTTTAAGGGTGATAATCCCCCCTACGGCAGCCTCAGCCTTGTCCCAGGGCATTGATGATAACGGCAAAAAGCAAAGCTACCCAATGTGTAGTAAATTGACCCAGTACAAGGTGCCTAGCATAGCCAGAATAACCCACCTTGAGGTGGGCCTCTCATGTGACATTTGCTTTTCGCCCAACGAGGAGGGAAACATGAAGCGTGTTACGACTGCTCTGTCACTTTGATACCACCAACTCCCCCTACATGTGTGTCCCTGGATTTGGAATACTGGTCATCTGTGTGTCTCTGGTTTTGAAATACTGGTCATCTGTGTGTCCCCCTGGATTTGGAACACTGGTCACCTGTTAGGTGTTCCAAACCAGTATTCCAAATCTAGGGACTAACAGGTGACCAGTATTCCAAATCCAGGGACAAATAGGTGACCAGTATTCCAAATCCAGAGACACACAGGTGACCAGTATTCCAAATCCAGAGACACACAGGTGACCAGTATTCCAAATCCAGGGACAGGCAGGTGAGCAGTATTCCAAATCCAGGGACACACATGTAGGGGGAGTTAGTGGTGTCAAAGTGACAGAGTAGCCTTAACGTGCTTCATGTCACTTTGACACCACCAACTCCCGATACATGTGTGTCCCTGGATTTGGAATACCTGTGATCTGTGTATCTCTGGATTTGGAATGCTGGTCACCTGTGTATCTCTGGATTTGGAATACTGGTCACCTGTGTGTCCCTGCATTTGGAACACCTGTCACCTGTTAGTCCCTGCATTTGGAATACCTTTTACCTGTGTGTCCCTGCATTTGGAATGCTGGTCACCTGTGTGTCAATGGATTTGGAATACTGGTCACCTGTTAGTCCCTGGATTTGGAATAGTGGTCACCTGTCTGTCCCTGCATTTGGAATAGTGGTCACCTGCCTGTCCCTGGATTTGGAGTACTGGTCACCTGTGTGTCTCTGGATTTGGAATACTGGTCACCTATTTGTCCCTGGATTTGGAATACTGGTCACCTATTTGTCCCTGGATTTGGAATACTGGTCACCTGTCAGTCCCTGGATTTGGAATACTGGTTTGGAACACCTAACAGGTGACCAGTGTTCCAAATCTAGGGGGACACACAGATGACCAGTATTTCAAAACCAGGGACATTGTGTCCCCCTGGATTTGGAACCCTGGTCACCTGTTAGGTGTTCCAAACCAGTATTCCAAATCCAGGGACAAATAGGTTACCAGTATTCCAAATCCAGAGACACACAGGTGACCAGTACTCCAAATCCAGAGACACACAGGTGACCAGTACTCCAAATCCAGAGACACACAGGTGACCAGTACTCCAAATCCAGAGACACACAGGTGACCAGTACTCCAAATCCAGGGACAAATAGGTGACCAGTATTCCAAATCCAGAGACACACAGGTGACCAGTACTCCAAATCCAGGGACAGGCAGGTGAGCAGTATTCCAAATCCAGGGACACACATGTAGGGGGAGTTAGTGGTGCCAAAGTGACAGAGTAGCCTTAACGTGCTTCATGTCACTTTGACACCACCAACTCCCGATACATGTGTGTCCCTGGATTTGGAATACCTGTGATCTGTGTATCTCTGGATTTGGAATGCTGGTCACCTGTTAGTCCCTGCATTTGGAATACTGATCACCTGTGTGTCCCTGGATTTGGAATAACTGTCACCTGTTTGTCCCTGCATTTGGAATGCTGGTCACCTGTGTGTCCCTGGATTTGGAATACCTGTCACCTGTTAGTCCCTACATTTGGAATGCTGGTCACCTGTGTGTCCCTGGATTTGAAATACTGGTCACCTGTGTGTCCCTGGATTTGGAATACTGGTCACCTGTCTGTCCCTGGATTTGGAATACTGGTAACCTGTGTGCCCCTGGATTTGGAATACTGGTAACCTGTGTGCCCCTGGATTTGGTTTGCTGGTCATCTGTGTGTCCATTCATTTGGATGTTCTGGTAAAGGGCACATTGATAATTCCATCGAGCTGACCAGGGATAGGTGTACATCTGACTGTTTGAGAAAACCCCATATTGCAGTTACATAATAAATAAAAAAATCAGTTCCCTCACCCATAGAATCCTCAGGAGCCCTCCACAGTGTTTGGGGGGCACCATCTACATTGGCCAGCTGACTATGAGTAACCTCCAAGAACAGTCCAGGGGTTCCCATAAAAACAAACAGTTCATTCTGTTTATTGTATGCCTCCATGATTTAGTTAATGGGCCCTTATATCTGGAACCTTACTTTTATAGAGTGCTGATTGTTTTTGGATGTTTGGAGCGCAGTAACACCAAAACAGAACATTAATAAACTGCTTTTTATGGTTCTATTTTATTTGCCCTTTTTTATGGCCACATCTGGGCTGCTGTTAGTTTGGATTGGGTATACAGGCAAATTCAGAGCAGTGTCAGGTGCATTCAGCTTGCAGTTGAGATCAGCGTAAGATGATTAGGACTTCCTTGCCTCCTCCTGATCTCCATCTGACCTGATTGTAGAAGAGGTTACCGCCCTTTTAGCCTACTTTGACCGCAGGCCGTGGGAAAAACAACAAAAACATGTTTTTTGCCAAGTTTTGTGTTTTCCTGCGGTCGGCGGTTAAAACATTCCTATCCAGAACATGATTCTTCCATGTCAGGAGAGGGAGGTTTAACCTCACCTAAACGCAGCAGCTCCTAAACTCGGCTACAAGTCCATAGGCTTTTATGGAGTTGAGTTTAGGAGCTTTGGCAAAAAAAAAAAAAACACCACAAGCTAAACTTAAGTTTAGGAGGTGCCATTGTACAGAGTGGCGTTTCCAGCTTTCATATTTAGGGGGGGGCACATGGGGGGGACAGGGACAAAAGTAGGGGGGCAACTATAAAATGCAATTTTATATATATATATATATATATATGCAGGGCTGCTGATAGGGGGGGACCACCAGTCCTCCTGTAGGGGGCCCGGCAACACAGGGGGGCCCAAACAGCAGAGGGAATCAGTGCGGTCGGACAGAGGGGCAATTACAGGATGCCCTGTGCGGCTCTCTGCAGCAGCTGAAA
The DNA here is from genome assembly GCA_028564925.1 of Lithobates sylvaticus. Lineage (NCBI taxonomy): Eukaryota > Metazoa > Chordata > Amphibia > Anura > Ranidae > Lithobates > Lithobates sylvaticus. The sequence goes on along the minus strand of CM053026.1, from coordinate 13,985,125 downwards.
ACTGGTTTCTCTCCATCCCGCATACTTGCAGCTGCTGCAGGGAGAGACACAGAGACAGCTGCCGGCTTCCCTGTTCAGTTAAAAAAAATAACAAATTGTAATCCTGTATTGTTTTAATCCCTTGTAAAACTCAAATTGTATAATTAAAAAAAAAATGTTTAACTGTTTTTAATTTTTATTTTATTTTTTACAATGTTTTTGTTCAAAAAGTAAAAAAAATATTTAAAAAAGGGCCAATTCACACAGCTTCTCTGTTATCTTAGTGTCCGCTAAGAATGATTGTAGTATATTTTTTGTGAAAATTTAATTTTGATATATTTGAGGGGGCCCTGCCAAGTAGGGATGGGCCCGGTGCTCGATGCGAACCCACGTTCGCATCGAGCACCGGGCGTTCGCTCGCTCGGCGAGCCCAGAACTATTTTGGCCGCTCGCATCACGTTCGTGTGATGCGAGCGGCCCCGCAATGCATTGCGGCCGGCGCGGCCGACGCAGTGCATTGCTGGCTGATGATTGGCCAAGCATGCACTGTGACCCCGCATGCTTGGCCAATCACAGCCCCGGAAACTCGAAGAGCCATAATTGGCTACAGGCAGGACGCCTGTAGCCAATTACAGCTCAGGGGCTGTAGTACACGCCCCCCCCCTATAAAACGCCGCCACGCCGTCTGCGCCGGTCACATGCTGTTCCGGCGCAGATTGAGCAGGCTGATTCTGTGACACTCTGCTCGATTTAGTTAGGTAGAGAGATTCACTTACAGAAATTGAGTTAGATAGATTCAGTTACAAAGATTGATTGAGAAAGAGGGGCTTGTAGTGTGCTCGTGGCAGGCAGGCAGAGCTCCTATATTTTGTTCCCAGAGGCACCTATAGGACTTGAAGTGTGTTAGTCCCATCACACACACAGAGCTATATTTTGTTCCCAGAAGCACCTATAGGACTTGAAGTGTGTTAGTCCCATCACACACACAGAGCTATATTTTGTTCCCAGAAGCACCTATAGGACTTGAAGTGTGTTAGTCCCATCACACACACAGAGCTATATTTTGTTCCCAGAAGCACCTATAGGACTTGAAGTGTGTTAGTCCCATTACACACACAGAGCTATATTTTCTTCCCAGAAGCACCTATAGGACTTGAAGTGTGTTAGTCCCATTACACACACAGAGCTATATTTTCTTCCCAGAAGCACCTATAGGACTTGAAGTGTGTTAGTCCCATCACACACACAGAGCTATATTTTGTTCCCAGAAGCACCTATAGGACTTGAAGTGTGTTAGTCCCATCACACACACAGAGCTATATTTTGTTCCCAGAGGCACCTATAGGACTTGAAGTGTGTTAGTCCCATCACACACACAGAGCTATATTTTGTTCCCAGAAGCACCTATAGGACTTGAAGTGTGTTAGTCCCATCACACACACAGAGCTATATTTTGTTCCCAGAAGAACCTATAGGACTTGAAGTGTGTTAGTCCCATCACACACACAGAGCTATATTTTCTTCCCAGAAGCACCTATAGGACTTGAAGTGTGTTAGTCCCATTACACACACAGAGCTATATTTTCTTCCCAGAAGCACCTATAGGACTTGAAGTGTGTTAGTCCCATCACACACACAGAGCTATATTTTGTTCCCAGAAGCACCTATAGGACTTGAAGTGTGTTAGTCCCATCACACACACAGAGCTATATTTTGTTCCCAGAAGCACCTATAGGACTTGAAGTGTGTTAGTCCCATCACACACACAGAGCTATATTTTGTTCCCAGAAGAACCTATAGGACTTGAAGTGTGTTAGTCCCATCACACACACAGAGCTATATTTTCTTCCCAGAAGCACCTATAGGACTTGAAGTGTGTTAGTCCCATTACACACACAGAGCTATATTTTCTTCCCAGAAGCACCTATAGGACTTGAAGTGTGTTAGTCCCATCACACACACAGAGCTATATTTTGTTCCCAGAAGCACCTATAGGACTTGAAGTGTGTTAGTCCCATCACACACACAGAGCTATATTTTGTTCCCAGAAGCACCTATAGGACTTGAAGTGTGTTAGTCCCATCACACACACAGAGCTATATTTTGTTCCAGAAGAACCTATAGGACTTGAAGTGTGTTAGTCCCATCACACACACAGAGCTATATTTTCTTCCCAGAAGCACCTATAGGACTTGAAGTGTGTTAGTCCCATTACACACACAGAGCTATATTTTCTTCCCAGAAGCACCTATAGGACTTGAAGTGTGTTAGTCCCATCACACACACAGAGCTATATTTTGTTCCCAGAAGCACCTATAGGACTTGAAGTGTGTTAGTCCCATCACACACACAGAGCTATATTTTTGTTCCCAGAAGCACCTATAGGACTTGAAGTGTGTTAGTCCCATCACACACACAGAGCTATATTTTGTTCCCAGAAGAACCTATAGGACTTGAAGTGTGTTAGTCCCATTACACACACAGAGCTATATTTTCTTCCCAGAAGCACCTATAGGACTTGAAGTGTGTTAGTCCCATCACACACACAGAGCTATATTTTGTTCCCAGAAGCACCTATAGGACTTGAAGTGTGTTAGTCCCATCACACACACAGAGCTATATTTTGTTCCCAGAAGCACCTATAGGACTTGAAGTGTGTTAGTCCCATCACACACACAGAGCTATATTTTGTTCCCAGAAGAACCTATAGGACTTGAAGTGTGTTAGTCCCATCACACACACAGAGCTATATTTTCTTCCCAGAAGCACCTATAGGACTTGAAGTGTGTTAGTCCCATCACACACACAGAGCTATATTTTGTTCCCAGAGGCACCTATAGGACTTGAAGTGTGTTAGTCCCATCACACACACAGAGCTATATTTTCTTCCCAGAAGCACCTATAGGACTTGAAGTGTGTTAGTCCCATCACACACACAGAGCTATATTTTGTTCCCAGAAGCACCTATAGGACTTGAAGTGTGTTAGTCCCATTACACACACAGAGCTATATTTTCTTCCCAGAAGCACCTATAGGACTTGAAGTGTGTTAGTCCCATCACACACACAGAGCTATATTTTGTTCCCAGAAGCACCTATAGGACTTGAAGTGTGTTAGTCCCATCACACACACAGAGCTATATTTTGTTCCCAGAAGCACCTATAGGACTTGAAGTGTGTTAGTCCCATTACACACACAGAGCTATATTTTCTTCCCAGAAGCACCTATAGGACTTGAAGTGTGTTAGTCCCATCACACAGAGATCCTATATTTTGTTCCCAGAAGCAACTATAGGACTTGAAGTGTGTTAGTCCCATCACACAGACCTTTATTTTCTTCCCAGAAGCACCTATAGGACTTGAAGTGTGTTAGTCCCATCACACAGAGCTCCTCTATTTTCTTTGCAGAAGCACCCATAGGACTTCTAGTGTGTTAGTGGCATCACACAGAGCTCCTATATATTCTTCTCAGAAGCACCCATAGGACTTCTAGTGTGTTAGTGGCATCACACAGAGCTCCTCTATTTTCTTTGCATAAGCACCCACAGGACTTCTAGTGTGTTAGTGGCATCACACAGAGCTCCTCTATTTTCTTTGCAGAAGCACCCACAGGACTTCTAGTGTGTTAGTGGCATCACACAGAGCTCCTCTATTTTCTTTGCATAAGCACCCACAGGACTTCTAGTGTGTTAGTGGCATCACACAGAGCTCCTCTATTTTCTTTGCAGAAGCACCCACAGGACTTCTAGTGTGTTAGTGGCATCACACAGAGCTCCTCTATTTTCTTTGCAGAAGCACCCATAGGACTTCTAGTGTGTTAGTGGCATCACACAGAGCTCCTATATTTTCTTCTCAGCAGCACCCACAGGACTACCGACTACAATGGCTGGAAGACCGCCAAGGGGAGGCAGAGCGTGCAGAGCCAAGAACACAGGGCAGGCAGGCTCTGTTTCTAGTGGACGTGGCCGTGGACGTGGACGTGGTCGTGCATCGTCATCAGCACGTGGCCATGGGACACGCGCGTCTTTGTTTTCGGCAGCTGGACATGTGGAGCCGCATCATGCTGAAGGCTTGGTAGAATGGATGACCAAGCCCTCCTCATCCTCCTCATCCTCTCTCACCCAGGCTCAGGGTACTGACAGAGCATCATCAGCCACCCCTTCCCTAGACCCACCATGTCCTCCTGAGGAGTCCCCCGAACTCTTTGAGCACAGTGTTGGGTACATGCTCCAGGAGGATGCCCAACGATTCGAAGGCTCGGATGACGATACCCAGCTTGAGGAATCTGGCAGTACTGTTCCACCAGCTGCAGCTTACTGCCAGGTTTGCTCTAGTGGTGAAGAGGGAGGGGATGATGAGGTCACTGACTCCACGTGGGTGCCTCAAGGGAGAGAGGATGAGGAGGAGGACGAGGAGGAGGAGGATGCGGCGTCACATGTCCAACGAGGCAGGATGCCCCCTGGAGGCCAGGTAGAGGCCAGCACAGCAACTGTACAACACCGCAGAGCTCCGCCTGTGCAGGGCGCTGCCTCTGCACGTTATCAGAAAAGTTCTTTGGTGTGGGCCTTTTTTGAGACGAGTGCAGCAGATCGCACCACTGCTATTTGCAATATTTGTCTCAAGCGTATCTCGCGTGGCCAAAACATCAGCCGCTTGGGCACGACAAGCATGACCAGACATATGGCGACCTGCCATGCAGCTCGTTGGCAGGCACACATAAAAGACCCACACCAAAGAACTAAGCGGACCTCTCCTTGCTCCTCCTCAGCTGGAATCTCCATCCCCACTACACCTTCAGTCCTCTCTGAAAGCTGCTCTGAGAGGACTGAAGGTGTAGAATTCGGTGTGTCACAACCAAGTACTTGCAGTACACCGACGTCCGATTGCAGCAGGCAAATTTCCCTGCCCCAGCTGCTGGACCGTAGAAAGAAGTACACTCCCAGCCATCCACATGCCCAGCGGTTGAATGCTAGCCTTGCTAAATTGCTAGCACTTCAACTGCTGCCTTTTCAGTTGGTAGACTCGGCCCCCTTCCGTGAGTTTGTTCAATGTGCGGTTCCTCAGTGGCAGGTTCCCAAACGCCACTTTTTCTCGCGGAAGGCGATTCCGTCTCTCTACCGGCATGTGGAGGGCAATGTCCATGCCTCGCTGGACAGGGCGGTCAGCGGTAAGGTGCATATTACCGCTGACTCATGGTCCAGCAGGCATGGACAGGGACGGTACCTTTCTTTCACGGCCCATTGGGTCACTCTATTGGCAGCTGGGAGGGATGCAGGACAAGGTGCAGTAGTGTTGGAGGTTGTTCCGCCACCACGCCTCCAAAACGCGACTACTGCTACTGGTTGTGACACACCTCTCTCCTCCACCCCCTCCTCTTCTTCTTCCTCCAGTGCTCTGTCCTTGGAACCAGCGGTGCTCCGTAGGCGTACAAGGGGCTACGCAAGTACGCAGGCAAAAAGATGCCATGCCGTGCTTGCGCTGGTGTGTTTGGGGGACAGGAGCCACACTGGGCCAGAGGTTCTGGCAGCTCTGCAGGGGCAGGCCGAGAGGTGGTTGACGCCACGTCAGCTTAAGCCAGGAATGGTCGTTTCTGACAATGGCACCAACCTCCTCTCCGCCCTGCGACAGGGGCAGCTCACCCATGTGCCCTGCATGGCTCACGTCCTCAACCTGGTGGTGCAGCGGTTCTTGGGCAGGTTCCCAGGCTTACAGGATGTCCTGAGGCAGGCCAGGAAAGTCTGTGTGCATTTCCGCCGATCTTATAATGCCAGTGCTCGGCTGACTGAGCTGCAAAAGGAGCTGAACCTGCCCAAGAACCGCCTAATATCTGACATGCCCACCAGGTGGAACTCAACGTTGGCCATGCTGCAGCGACTGCACACGCAGCAGAGGGCCATCAATGAGTACCTTTGCGACTACGGCACCAGGACAGGGTCAGGGGAGCTTGGTTTTTTTTCCCCACGTCAGTGGAGCATGATCAGGGATGCATGCACTGTCCTCTCACCATTTGAGGAGGCCACGAGGATGGTGAGCAGTGACAGTGCATGCATCAGTGACACTGTCCCTCTTGTCCACCTGTTGGAGCATACGCTGCGTGGGATAATGGACAGGGCACTTGAGGCAGAACAGAGGCAGGAAGAGGAGGACTTCCTTGCCTCTCAAGGCCCCCTTTATCCGGACAGTGTTCCTTCTGTCCCACCCATCACACAGGAAGAGGATGAGGAGGAGGAGGAGGAGGAGGAGGATTGTGTGAGCATGGAGGTGGAGCCTGGCACTCAGCATCAGCAGCAGCAGTCTTTTAGGGATGATGTACAGTCCCAACAAGCCAGTGGACTTGTACGTGGCTGGGAGGAGGTGGCTGGCGATCATGTCATCCTCAGTGACCCAGAAGACTCCGGACCGAATGCCTCAGCTAACCTACGCTGCATGGCCTCCCTGATCCTGCAAAGCCTGCGGAAGGATCCTCGTGTTCTTCGGATCAAGGAGAGGGACCATTACTGGCTGGCCACTCTCCTTGATCCGCGGTACAAGGGTAAGGTTGCGGACCTTATCTTGCCGTCGCAGAGGGAGCAGAGGATGAGACATCTCAGGGAGGCCTTGCAGAAAGGTCTGTGCAACGCGTTCCCAGAAACTGGGAGGCTACAAACTCCTGGTCCTGGGCGACGAGTTGCTGAGGCTTCGGTCAGTGGCAGAAGGAGCGGTGGGGAAGGTGGACGTCTGACCGATGCGTTCAGACAATTTTTTAGTCCGCAGCCCCAAGGTATGATCGGTTCCAGCAACCATCGACAGCGTCTGATATACATGGTGCAGGAATACCTTGGGGCAAGGTCAGACTTGGACACCTTTCCCACCGAAAATCCTCTGGCTTACTGGGTCCTGAGGATGGATCACTGGCCAGAGCTTGCACAGTATGCAATTGAGCTACTGGCCTGTCCTGCCTCCAGCGTTCTTTCCGAACGCACATTCAGTGCTGCTGGAGGATTTGTGACTGATCATAGGGTGCGCCTGTCCACCGCCTCGGTTGATCGACTGACATTCATCAAAATGAATCAGTCTTGGATCACCACCAGCTACCAGGCACCTGAGGCGGATATAACCGAATAATTTTTAATGTCACATCCCTTCAAGACTGCCTATGCTGATGCTGAGTGACTGTCCTCTTATGTTCACTGACTATCCTCTTCCTCCTCCTCAATGATCCATGCCACCACACCAGTGCCTAAGGCACAATTTTTCAGCCCCTGTTTAACAGGGGCGTGTACTTCCAATTTTTTAAAAAAATGCTTCGCAACACGTGTGACTGCTGTGCTCCAAGTACAGTCTCTGTGAGGGGTTGCAGTGTTGTGGCACCAGCACCAGTGCCTAAGGCACAATTTTTCAGCCCCTGTTTAACAGGGGCGGGTACTTACAATTTTTTTAAAAAAATGCTTCGCAACACGTGTGACTGCTGTGCTCCAAGTACAGTATCTGTGAGGGCCGGGTTGCAGTGTTGTGGCACCAGCACCAGTGCCTAAGGCACAATTTTTTCAGCCCCTGTTTAACAGGGGCGGGTACTTACAATTTTTTAAAAAAATGCTTCGCAACACGTGTGACTGCTGTGCTCCAAGTACAGTATCTGTGAGGGCCGGGTTGCAGTGTTGTGGCACCAGCACCAGTGCCTAAGGCACAATTTTTCAGCCCCTGTTTAACAGGGGCGGGTACTTACAATTTTTTAAAAAAATGCTTCGCAACACGTGTGACTGCTGTGCTCCAAGTACAGTATCTGTGAGGGCCGGTTGCAGTGTTGTGGCACCAGCACCAGTGCCTAAGGCACAATTTTTCAGCCCCTGTTTAACAGGGGCGGGTACTTACAATTTTTTAAAAAAATGCTTCGCAACACGTGTGACTGCTGTGCTCCAAGTACAGTATCTGTGAGGGCCGGGTTGCAGTGTTGTGGCACCAGCACCAGTGCCTAAGGCACAATTTTTCAGCCCCTGTTTAACAGGGGCGGGTACTTACAATTTTTTAAAAAAATGCTTCGCAACACGTGTGACTGCTGTGCTCCAAGTACAGTATCTGTGAGGGCCGGGTTGCAGTGTTGTGGCACCAGCACCAGTGCCTAAGGCACAATTTTTCAGCCCCTGTTTAACAGGGGCGGGTACTTACAATTTTTTAAAAAACATGCTTCGCAACACGTGTGACTGCTGTGCTCCAAGTACAGTATCTGTGAGGGCCGGGTTGCAGTGTTGTGGCACCAGCACCAGTGCCTAAGGCACAATTTTTCAGCCCCTGTTTAACAGGGGCGGGTAATTACAAATCTTGATCTAATAGTTCACAGCAGGGCCCATTCCTGCGCCCACCAAGAGTAACTATGAGGGCCTGCAGTCTTGTGGCAACACCGTCCACCACCACCGCCAAAGGCCCAATTTTTCTGCCCTGTTCATCAGGTGCTTGCAATTACAAATCTTGATCTAATAACTCACAACAGGGCCCATTCCTGCGCCCACCAAGAGTAACTGTGAGGGCCTACAGTCTTGTGGCAACACCGTCCACCACCACCGCCAAAGGCCCAATTTTTCTGCCCTGTTCATCAGGTGCTTGCAATTACAAATCTTGATCTAATAACTCACAGCAGGGCCCATTCCTGCGCCCACCAAGAGTAACTGTGAGAGCTTACAGTCTTGTGGCAACACCGTCCACCACCACCACCACCCCCAATTTTTCTGCCCTGTTCAACAGGTGCATGCAATTACAAATCTTGATCTATTAACTCACAGCAGGGCCCATTCCTGTGCCCACCAGTCTTGTGGCTACACCAACATCTAATAGGGAAAATTTCTGCAGAGTATATACGCCAGGCCCCTACTTTCAAACATCCAACTTACAAACGACTCCTACTTGCAAATGGAAAGAGAAAACAGGAAGTGAGAGGAAATCTACCCCTAGGAAGGGAAATTCTATCCTGTTAGATTTAATTTGGGAAAAAGGTATTTCCTCTCTACTGATACTTTATCACCAATCCTTGTTTCAATTAAAACCCCACTTTTCCAAAAACATTTGTCATTGGGACGGAAAGTGAGGTGACATGTTCTGAACAGATGTGCAAAGACAGCAAATGTTACAGGGGTGATAACCCCTCCCTATGTTCTCCAAAAAGCTTAAAAATAGATTTTTTTGGGATGGAGCTACACTTCATAATGTACCTGTTCAGATTCTACTTAAGATCAAACCTAAAGCCGCAAGTGGTTTTAAATGGCTTCTTTTTTTCCTTTACAAATGTCATTTTGTGCAAGGACAGTTCTAAACACGGGAAACACATGCCACTTCACAGGCATACTTTAGACACCCCCCAGGTACCATATTTAAAGGAAAATTTCACTTTTTTTTTTCACTTTATGCATCATTAAAATGACTGCTCCCGAAAAAACGTTAGTTTTTAAAAGTTCTTTTTGCATTGATATATGTCCCCTGGGGCAGGACCCGGGTCCCCAAACCTGTTTTATGACATTAACATGCATATTGGCCGTTGTAATTAGCACTTTTGATTTCGAACGTTCGCGTCCATTATAACGTATAGGGTTCGAAAATTTGCGCGAACTTTCGGTCCGTTCGAAGGTTCTGGTTCGAACCGAACCCGGGGGTGTTCGGCTCATCCCTACTGCCAAGTAGGCTGTATGGGGCCCAGTGATTTCTAACAGCAGCCCTGTATATATGTATATATCCTGGGCCCCTTTACTACGATCCCACAACAGGGACGGGGCCTTTCACATGTTCTGCAGTGAGCTCCCTTCCTACTGTTGTTTTCTGCCACCCTGGGGTGTCCCAATAGAGATATATGTCACCAGCATACCAAGAAAATATAAGGGTCCAAAGCAGTGGGAGAACTATCAGGGTTGCAAAGGCTGTCTTGCCACCGGTTCCTGCTATTCTGCCACTATGGGGTTCCCCAGCCTCCTCTTGCTGTCCTGCCCCTGCTATTGACAGCGCTGGCCCGGCATCCTTGGAATTTACAGGCTGGTTCTCCTGTCCTAAGGACGGGAGAAATCAGTCTGTTTTTTCAGTAACTGAGAGTCCTGGTGGAGTCCTTCCTGCAACTCGCTCTTCTCCCTGCCAATGAGGATGCAGGGGAAGGAGCAGATCGGGCAGTCGTGGTTTTGTGAGCGCTCGCAGTATGCACAGGGTGGGGGGGAGGAATCACCCACAGGAGCTGACTGGGGACGCTCTCCCTCTCAATAGAGACTGTGTTAAGATGTGGCGCATCAGCTACGAATGCAAAACAAAAAGACATTGCCTTTTAAAAAATTTTTTTTTAATTGGGGTGGCATATGGTGGGGCACATCATAATGTTGGGGGGGTAAGGGCCCCCTCTGCCCCCCCTAGTGACGCCATTGATTGTACATGAAGCCTTACAGCTTTTACATACCACACTTATGTGAGTTTTGAAGCAGTTATGAGTGTTTGAGGTTAGAAGCGTTTTTTCAAAGATAACCTCAGCAGACCCCCCTAAATGCCCACAATGCAGGAAAAACAAGTATTATTAACTATTTCAGCCATTCTGTGAGAGTAGAGAGAGCAGTGTGCTTGTAGATAGCCGTCTTATTTCTTCTGTTTTCACTATGGATCCCATCATGAGCATGCGTGATGAAAAGCTACTGATGTTGGTGTTGCTGAGGCTCGGAAGACATAGAAAATTGCGCGAGAGGACCAGAGTTCATTGCTACTGGACTTATCCATTGATGCAGGCAACACCATGAGATTAAATTTGTGCTTTTCCAACATTTTTAAATGTTCAAAAATTATCAAAAAATCTTTCCCCTTTAAAAATGCTTATAAACGCAAAGGTGCATAAACCCAGTCTTCCATGGTTACAAACATTTGGCGTTTGAAATGCTGGTAAACTTCAGTCCTGAACACAATTTTTCTGCTTTAAAAATAAATGCCTGTAACCTCAACTGCCTCTAACCTATTATAAACGCCTGAGTGTACATGTACACATAAGATAACATAGAGGAGAGTTCAGGGGCAGCTGAAAAAAAAGGCCAAACTGCTCCTAAACTTCAGTTTAGCAGATGTAGGGTACACAAGGCCTAAGTGTGGCAGAACAGTTCAATATAAACAACATCTTTCCCCTAACTATAGTAGCGTGGCTGCCCAGGCATACCTCTGTGAGGTGAGAGTCTATTACGGTATTGTCCATGGTTTTGCTGTCTCCGAAAGTCCCAGTGTCTTCAATCCTGCTTTCACATGCAGCTAGGAAGATCTAGCCAAGAAGGGAGTGGCAGCCCCGGTCCTCAGCCTTCCCCCTTTTTATATCACAGGTGGGCCAGCTAGGCCCAAAAAGCCTGGTAAAAGGACTTCCACAAGGTAACCCCTTCCCCTGGCCAAGGCCAGCCGCTAACTCACTAGAGCCAAATACAGTTCAACCTGCCTACAGCGGTGATCAGAAAGGCTCCCCGGGTGTATGCGCCTGCCATCTGGGCCCCCATTCCTATGAGCCTCAGGTGTTGGACCTCATCCCTAATGGCTAAACCTGGAAGTTGAGGCCTTGTAAACAAAATGTAATTAAGGACCCCTGACCAAGCCAGAGCTGTAGTAAGGTGGATCCTGAGTGTTTACAGAGCAGCAGATCGCTGACCTTACTGAACTGTGTACCCCCAACGCTGGGAACTAGCTTAACAATCCGTGTGCCAAGGTTACCCCCAACATGCTGCTGACTTCCTTCATGCTGCCCGAGTTGTTTTCACATGCTGGCTAACTTTTGTGGAGAGAAAAGCAGTTCTGAATTGGACGCTGAGTGGACCAGATGTGACATCAGTGAACTGTCGGGGGGGGGGGTCTATGAATTTTGAGGCTGTCCGGCCTGTTTGTCAAGCCTGGACCAGCTAGGCTGTAAGTTTTTGGATGGGCCTACACATTCCCCATGCATGAGCTTACCCGGGTACACCTTTAGGGTGGTCACAAAATACTTAAAGCAGCCTTGTAAAGGGATGCCCAAAAAATTAAGGTCAACCTGCGAATACTTGCTTCTCCAGGTGCCTACTTTGCCTGAGGACACTTTCTTCAAGTGAAGTAGTCCTCTAAAATCTTCCTGGAGTGCTGATGTCTTGGGATCCCCGCAGTGCTCAATTACTCCTCCTCTTCACTACAGGATTCAGTGGTGACTCGGAGGGCAGTGGGAGGAAATACTAAGCCCAGTGGGAAACACAGGAGATCCACGTTACCCAAATGGTTGGTTTCCCAAAGGAATATAGAGTAAGATTTAGCTTAGAGTGGTCTTCTTTTACAAGTAGACTATCTGGGGTATATTTTTCTAACTGACCGCTCTAAAGTAAACATAAGTCCCAAATGCATGATGTTAAGGGTCTACAATAATTTCCATCTTTCACAGGGATCCCACAGGTATGGCAATACTCTACATACTTACATTGGTGGTGTACAGGAAGCAGAAATATGGCAGAGAGCTCTGGGGAACACTGAGTGGACCGGATGTGACTTTAGCAAAATGTTGGGGGGGCATGCATTTTGAGGCTTCCCAACCTCTTTGTCAAGCCTGAACCACCTAGGCTGCAAGTTTTTGGACGGGACACCACATCCCCATGCATGAGTTTACCCCATATCAGAACTTTCTCAAAATGCCATTTCTTCCTTACCATGTGAGTTACCAATTTACATGCATTTACCAACATTGTATATTGCTGCACTTAGTCCAGCACTCTCTGGTGTCTCCTTGGTCCTGCAAGTTTATTCATCAGTCCAACCCAGTGAACTTCTAGCTGAACCATGGTACCTTGTTGTACTGAGATTCTCCACCAGATGCCCTGCTATTTTGATGAGCAAGTGTTTTTAACTGTTACATGTGAGTTGCCAATTGTCTAATTTACTACACTTACTGTAGATCGCCCCCTCCTTATCTGTTTGCTCAGAGATAGTTTAGTCTTCTAGAGGTGCTGCACCAAGTCTTCTGAGGCCAGCAAGAAGTTACCCTGGATGTTCCAATTGGACCTCATGAACTTTTTTGCTGGTCTCACTATACAGAGTCCCAGAGCCAAAAGAAAGAAGAAAAATGCATGACAGGGGTGGACAGCAGGAAAAGAATAAGGTGGTTAGCTCTTTAAGGCAGGGGGTATTGCTAGGGGCTGGGAGGGGGCCAGTCGGGAGCTGAAGGAGAAGAAGAAGCAGCTTGAGACCTGTCCTGGTCCTCATTTTGAGTGGGTCTGGTGTTCCAGATGGGAGAAGCAGGAGGGACCAGCAACACAGACCCTCGGCAACCAGGTCAGGAGCCCCTGGGGTGCAATCTGTGATCGTTTGGCCAGAGGTGAGTGACGCCAGGTCAGAAGGAGAACTGTCCGGGTCGGAGGTGGACGAGGACCAGGGACATCCGGAACTGAGGGATTTCACACGGTGGCTGTTGGGCCCAGTCCTGGGCAGCCCGGTGAGTGTGTCTCTTCTTTATCTATTTGTTCTTTGTTGCAAGATTTACTGGGTCAGGGTAGCGGGGGGGGGCCTGTGATGGGTAGGTTGGTGGTGGCGGGTGGCAATGGGCCCCCCTCTAAGCAGTCAGAAACTGTTTCAGATACTGGGGTGGCGGGGTAGTCCTTAAGGACTTGTTGTCTGGTTTATGGGACTTGGTCCAGCGGTTTGAGCCAGGCGATGGAGCCAGAGCACCCCCAAGGATGGCATGGGCTCCGCCGCGGGGGGAGGTGAGTACAGCTGTTTCCCCCTTGCCCGTCGGCGGAACGAGGTGGGGTGGGTTGCTGGCAGCAACTGCTCCGGGGGAGGTTCAGGGGGGGGGGGTTACTGGCCCTGTGATCCCGGCTAGTGCTTCCACATCAGACAAACAAGAGAAGGCGGGGGGACAAAAAGGCGGATTTTGTTAGTTTGGCTGACTCCGCGAAGTGCGAGGTCTACGTTTGTATAGAGGGTCCCCTGGGCGCCCATCTCAAAGCAAAGGTTAAGGAAAAAATTTGGAAGGGTGAGTATGTGGAGATCTTCATGTTACTGCCACTGTAAAAAATGTAATCTGGATAGATTGAAGCCAGTTGAGTGCAAGAAGGAGGACGAGGAAAAACTATGCTATTGGCTGATTCCACATACTTTCGCTAACTGGTTTCAGACTTTTGCAATTCTGGCAAGTGCCATCGGAGAGAAGACCCTGGAGCATTGTTCCGCGCCATCAGCGAGGCCCACAGTACTTATGGCGGCATAGCTTGGCTATGCTACGATAAGCATTTTCGACAATGGATGGCCATCAGATCATCACTGCGCTGGGACCATAAGGACATCAGCTTTTGGATGAAACTTATGACATTGGCGCGGGCTCCCAACCTGTTATTTTAAGGGGGGGGGGGGGGTCGGAGGTACCTCGGCCTGAGGACAACCGACCTGCTGCGGGGGATCCCACACACTGTCAAAATGCTTCAAAAGAGGTAAGGGTCGTGTTGAAGAGTCTGCGGGTAAGAGGGATGACACCTGTGCGAGTGGAAAGGATGCTTCCTTTCCTTAGTAGGTATCCCAACCGGCACGCTGTGGCTTTGTTGGAGGAAGGGTTTTCTTTCGGTTTTCAAACACAGTGTTCCCTTCCCTCCGTCCCGCCCATAGCGAGGAACTTGTGTTACACCTTACTACAGCCTTCAGTGGTTACTGAAAAACTACAAAAATGGGAAAAAACTGCGCTACCGTGGTGAACAATACGTGAAAGCAGCTAACATATAAAACAAACAAAGTCTAAGAAATATAAGTGGAAAAAATGTAGCGCTAAAATAAACACACTGTATGGGAGTGAGCTATACCAAAAGCCTGAAAAGTGTGTCCGCAGAACACACGATGGAAGGCAAATATCAGCAATATTGTGACATTACTATTGTGTGCCACTGAAGGCGAAACAATATAACATGTAAAACAGTGTAACGTATATAAGTGCCCATAAAACACCATAAACCAAAATAATGTAATGTAAAGTCAAGTCCGTATTGAGTGAAACGCTGGGAACAGCGAATCCTTCAAGGTATCTCAGGACCAGGAGGAGACTGGATAAGGATGATAAAACACAGCTTGACTGATGACATAGAAAGATGGGGTACTCTTACTGGAATGGTTGGATACAGCTACCATACGGTATTTGTATCAAAAAGGCTTGAGCGCTAGACCTCTTGCGCCAACAGGTGCCAGATCAGGTAAGCAGGAACCGGAGGTAGACACTACAGCAGGTGGAACCCGAACAGCAGAAACCACAACCAAACGACCTCTGATGGACAAGTTGTAAGATCTCAAGGCAGTCCACTCAGTAAGATCCCAAAATCCAAGGGAAAAAAAGAAAGATCTTTCTTTTTTTCCCTTGGATTTTGGGGCAACACCTTCTGCAATCTGATGGTGCGCTTCAACTGTGATAACCTTGGTGTTGTCCAGGTTGTTAACTGTATCTCAGTGGCTTCGCAGCCAGTGGTTTGATTGCTCCGTCATCTGGTTCTGCGCTGTTTGAAATTGAATGCTTTCATTTATGCGGTACACCTTCCTGGGGTGGAAAACACCTTGGCTAATGCTTTGTCTCAATTTCAGTGGGACAGGTTCGTTGAGTTGGCACCAGACGCAGAGCAACATGGAGTTTCCTGTCCCAACTGGCTGTAGGGAATTGTTTTGGAATTGTAGCAAGGTGGATTCAAGGCTCAGTGAGTACGGCTAAGTGGTCTGCCTTTTCTAAGGTATGGCGTGAATGGTTAGCATTGTTGCACAGGCTGGGGATTGACCCCGAGGGTCAGGAGGTGAACCAGGCAGTCCTCCATTTCATTACTCTGAGTGGGGTCTCGGCATCTGCTATTGATCGTAAGTTGGCGGGTTTGGCCTTCTTGTTTAAACTACAAGGCTGCAGGGACTACACTAAGAAATTTTGGGTTAAGCAGGCGGTCAAGGGGTACAGGAGAGCCCATAAGCGCAGGGATGGACCTCGCCCAGTTTCCTTTTCCATGTTACAGGACCTGTTTATTCACTTAAGTTCACTTTGTAGTTCGGAGTATGAGTGTTCTTTATTTCGGGCAGCATTTGCACTTGCCTTCTTTGGGGCATTGAGGGTGGGTGAGTTGGTCAGCCCTTCCAAACGGGCTCACGGGGGCCTGCTGGCGTATGAGGTGGCTTGTTCACGGATTCGGTAAGCTTATGGGTACGGCGGTAAAAGCGATCAGAGTGGGAAGGGCATGCAAATTGTTGTGTTTCGCATTCCGTATTCGCTCATCTGTCCAGTAGGGGCAGTGGAATCCTTCCTTTCAGTACGTCCGGGATTGGGGGGGTTCCTTCTTTGTACATTTGGATGGGTCTGCATTGTCCCGTTTTCAGTTCATAGCGGTATTCTGTAAGTGTCTAAGGGCTGTGGGTTACGACCCTATGGGCTGCGTCTTCCACTCCTTTCGCTTCGGGGCAGCCACAGAGGCTGCTCGGGTGGGTTTGGATGAGGAGACGGTCAAGCGCATTGGTCGGTGGGATTCTGACAGGTTTAAGCTCTACATTCACTGTCATTTGCTGCGAGATTAGCGCCACACAGGGGTTTCTGTTCACCTGTCTGGATAGAGAATGGGGGGATTGTGCTGTTACGTGTTTTGTTTGTTTCCTTTTTTCAGATGGAGAGGTCGGCCTGGTGTGGACTGGATTCTGGGTCATTCATACGTGTTTTGAGGGGCCAGACGAGCAGATGTACTGCCTAACGGTAGCTGGGCATCCCCAGACAGGAAGCTCGGGTTCGGTGGATTGGAGTGCCGGGTATGCTGTGGAGCAGGGTGGTCCCAGAGGTACATCCCTTCTCTCGTCTTGATAGGGCCACTGACATTTTGGTGCTGCACGTGGGGGGCAAAGATCTGGGAGCCAGGTCTATGCACAAGCTTATACGTGACGTGAAATTTGACTTCCTGCGTCTATGCACGTCATTCCCTGGGATGCTGGTAGTGTGGTCCGATATGGTGGGAAGGACGTCTTGGCTTTGTGCTTGGTCGGTTAAAAAGTTTGACAAGCCCTGCGTAAAATTTAGTAAAGAGGTGGGTAAATTTGTGACTTGCAATGGGGGTTTGGCGGTACGGCATAGGGAGTTGGAAGTGGATACCTGGCGGTACCTTCGAAGTGATGGGGTGCCCCTTAATGCTGTAGGCATTGATCTGTGGTCCCTGGGGTTCCAGGACAGAATCCAGAGGGCGTTGAGGGTGTGGAGGAGCACGCAAGGGTAAGGCTTTACCCCATGTGTGTTGTGGCAGTGGTGGATATTTGGAGGAGGAAAAAAAGTCTGGAAGATAAAAATGGTCGGGACCCATCTGTGGTATGGGGCTCTCGGGTACATTCCGGTTAACAAGGGGTTTAACCAGGAATAGGTAAAATGTAGGTCAATGCTGATGAGGAGTATCGTCTCCGAGTCTGTGTTTTGCGACTGAAGGCCTAAGTTGAAGAAAAGTTTGACGCAGTGACCAGGTTGTGTGTTGTTGCCCTCCAAAACACCCTTGTCACGTCTTTTATCAGGTAATTGGGGTGTTGGAGGTTATGGTCTAGCAAGTTTGGGCAATGCTGGGGGTTATCTGTCCTTCACATGTCATGTCAATATACTGCCACTAGGGATGAGACCGGTGTTCGATTCGAACCCATGATCGAATCGAACATCGGCCGTTCGTCCGCTCGCCGAAACCAGAACTTTGTGGGCCGTTCGCATCAAATTCGTGTAATACGAACGCCCCACAATGCACTGCGCCAGACGCAGTTCATTGCTGGCTGATGATTGGCCAAGCATGCACTGTGACCCCGCATGCTTGGCCAATCACAGCACCGGCAGCGAGGAGAGCCATAATTGGCCACAGGCAGGATGCCATTTTTCTCAAAGATTTTCATCCATATTGCCAGGACAAGACATGACATTAAAGCCGCAAGCAGTTTTAAATGGCTTTTTTTTCTTTACAAATGTCATTTTGTGCAGGGACAGTTCTAAACACGGGAAACACATGTCACTTCACAGGCACACTTTAGACACCCCCCAGGTACCATATTTAAAGGAAAATTTCACTTTTTTTTTTTTTCACTTTCTGCATCATTAACCACTTCAGCCCCGGACCATTTGGCAGCCAAAGGACCAGAGGTCTTTTTTCAATTTCGCACTGCACTACTTTAACTGGTAATTGCGCGGTCATGCAATTTTGTAACCAAACGAAATTTGCGTCCTTTTCTTCCCACAAATAGAGCTTTCTTTTGATGGTATTTGATTGCCTCTGTGATTTTTATTTTTTGCGATATAAACGGAAAAAGAGCGAAAATTTTGAAAAAAAAAGAGATTTTCTACTTTTTGTTATAAAAAAAATCTAATAAACTCAATTTTAGTCAAACATTTGGGCCAAAATGTATTCAGCCACATGTCTTTAGTAAAAAAAATGCCAATAAGCGTATATTTATTGGTTTGCGCAAAAGTTATAGCGTCTACAAACTAGAGTACATTTTCTGGAATTTACACCGCTTTTAATTTATGACTGCCTATTTCATTTCTTGAGGTGCTAAAATGGCAGGGAAGTACAAAACCCCCCCAAATGACCCCATTTTGGAAAGTAGACACCCCAAGCTATTTGCTGAGAGGCATGTTGAGCCCATTGAATATTTTTTTTTTTTAGTCCCAAGTGATTGAATAAAGACAAAAATAAAAAAGATTTTTTTTTTTTTCAAAAAGTTGTCACTAAATGATATATTGCTCACACATGCCATAGTTATATGTGGAATTGCACCCCAAAATACATTTTGCTGCTTCTCCTGAGTATGGGGATACCACATGTGTGGGACTTTTTGGGAGCCTAGCCGCGTACGGGGCCCCGAAACCCAAGCACCGCCTTCAGGGTTTCTAAGGGTGCAAATTTTTGATTTCACTCCTCACTACCTATCACCGTTTCGAAGGCCATAAAATGCCAAAATAGCACAAAACCCCCCCAAATGACCCCATTTTGGAAAGTAGACACCCCAAGCTATTTGTTGAGAGGCATGGTGAGTATTTTACAGCTCTCATTTGTTTTTGTAAATGAAGAAAGTAAAGAAAAAAAAAAATTTTTTTTTTTTTTTTCAATTTTCAAAACTTTGTGACAAAAAGCGAGATCTGCAAAATACTCACAATACCTCTCAGCAAATAGCTTGGGGTGTCTACTTTCCAAAATGGGGTCATTTTGGGGGGTTTTATGCCATCTGGGCATTCCATGGCCTCCGAAACTGTGATTGGCAGTGAGAAGTGAAATAAAAAAATTACACCCTTAGAAAGCCTGAAGGCGGTGATTGGTTTTTGGGGTTCCGTACGCAGCTAGGCTCCCAAAAAGTCCCACACATGTGGTATCCCCGTACTCAGGAGAAGCAACAGAATGTATTTTGGGGTGTATTTCCACATATGCCCATGACATGTTTGAGCAATATATCATTTAGTGACAACTTTTTGTAAAATAAATATATATATATTTTTTTTTTCATTATTCAATCTCTTGGGACAAAAAAAAAAAATATTTAATGGGCTCAACATTGCTCTCATCAAATAGCTTGGGGTGTCTACTTTCCAAAATGGGGTCATTTGGGGGGGGTTTGAACTGTCCTGGCATTTTATGGACAACATTTAGAAGCCTATGTCACACGTCACCCACTCTTCTAACCACTTGAAGATAAAGCCCTTTCTGACACTTTTTGTTTACATGAAAACATTTTTTTTTTTTGCAAGAAAATTACGTTGAACCCCCAAACACTATATATAATGTTAAAGCAAAGGCCCTACAGATTAAAATGGTGGGTGTTGCATTTTTTTTTTCCACACAGTATTTGCGCAGCGATTTTTCAAACGCATTTTTTGTGGAAAAAATACACTTTTTTTTATTTTAATGCACTAAAACACACTATATTGCTCAAATTTTTGATGAAATAAAAAATATGATCTTAGGCCGAGTACATGGATACCAAACACGACATGCTTTAAAATTGCGCACAAACACGCAGTGGCGACAAACTACATACATTTTTAAAAGCCTTTAAAAGCCTTTACACGATACCACATTAGATTCACGGAGGAGGTCTACTGCTAAAATTACTGCCCTCGATCTGACCTTCGCGGTGATACCTCACATGCATGGTGCAATTGCTGTTTACATATGACGCCAGACCAACGCTTGTGTACGCCTTTGCGCAAGAGAAGGGGGGGCAGGGGTGCTTTTTTTTTTTTTTTTTTGGTTTTTTTTTAATTTATTTAGCTTTTTTATTTTATTTTTAAACTGTTCCTTCCATTTTTTTTCTTTGTTATGATTTTTATTGTTATCTCAGGGAATGTAAATATCCCCTATGATAGCAATAGGCAGTGACAGGTACTCTTTTTTTGAAAAAATTGGGGTCTATTAGACCCTAGATCTTTCCTCCGCCCTCAAAGCATCTGACCACACCAAGATTGGTGTGATAAAATGCTTTCCCAATTTCCCAATGGCGCGGTTTATATCCGGGAGGGGGGGGACATTCCCTCCCACTGCTTGTAAAAGCAGTCTAGAGGCTAATTACCCGCTAGAATTGCTTTTACATGAAAGCCGATCACTGGCTGAAAAGAATGATACCAAGATGATACCTAAACCTGCAGGCATCATTCTGGTATAACCATTCAAAGTCCAGCAACATACTGGACATATATTGTAATCTTTTTTTTTTCATGCAGCCTCTTGGCTGAACGAAAAAAAGAGATTGATTGGTGGGTATGGCCACCATTAGAATACCTCCCTTCATCCACCCACTTCTAATGATGGGCATACATGCACCATTTATATATGCCGATGCATGGGGGCATCCTCCCGCAAAAGTTATGCCGTGTACACACGGTCGGAATTTCGACCGTATGTACGTGGCATTAGGAGCCAATCGCTCCTCCCCCCCCCCTGCTGCCCCCATGCTTCGGCATATATGCTCTTTTTTTTAACTGTGGTGGTGAAATCACCTCCTACAGCGTTGGAGTCGCGGCTTTATGTATCGTGGGAGCAAACGCTGTTGCTGTCAAGATAAATAAATCCGCGTTGCAACTGAATGGCGCACCTGAAAACAAAAAAAATGCTTAACACTGAAACACAGTAAACAAAATTACATACCTGAAAAGCAAGCATGATAAAACATGATAAAACATAATAAAACATTGCAGAATAGAATGGAGTAAAAAAAGAGCAACAATAGAGAGAGAATAGAGTGAGAGAGAGAACAATAAAACGACAACTATTTTATTTTTTTTTTATTTTTTTGAGATTCACAGGTAAAAAAGCTCCTGACTGAAGCGACTGAATCAAAACGCTACCACAAAAAAAATGTTAGCGATCGCAGGGATCAGGCCTGACTCTGCGAACGCTGCAGTTATGTGTGCTTAGTGTTTTGTAAGTGACAGTGATCGATCGATACTGCACTTGGGTGGGCTGGGCTGGGCTGGGCGGAGGGGGAAAACGCAGGTGCTAGCAGGTATCTGGGCTGATCCCGCTAACAATGCGTTTTTTTTGGAACCCTAAACTGCTGGGACGCTAGTATAGATCTGATCAGATCAGATATTGATCTGTTCAGATACTGTGCCACTAAGGGAGGTGTATGCTTTGCGCGTGGGGTGTTTGCGGTACTGGCACTAACCTGGGGCGACGCAGACCTTATTAGACCCTAAAACCTAATTGATATCACCCGCCGGGCGATCAGGGGGTTAAACCGTTATTGGGTAATAAATGGCGGGTGCCCTGACAGTATAAAAAACAAGCTAACTAACCAGCGTCACCCGTAACAGTAATACAAAAAAAAAACTGGTTACCTAGCGACACTAATGCAGCGATCAGAAAAACGATCGCTTAGTGACACTGGCAAAAGGGGGTGAAAGGGTTAACTAGGGGCAATCAGGGGGTTAAACCTTTATTAGGTAATATATGGGGGTACCTGACGCTATATAAAAACCTGACGGGGAACCTAAATAACTAACTGGCTAACCAGCGTCACCAGTGACAGTTATACAGTGATCACTGGTGAAAGGGTTAACTCTAGGGGCAATCAGGGGGTTAAAACCTTTATTTAGGTTGTAATATGGGGGTACCTGACCTATAAACCTATTTCTGAACCTATATAAACATGGCGGTAAAAAAAAAAAAAAAACTGGTTACCTAGCGACACTAATGCAGCGATCAGAAAAACGATCGCTTAGTGACACTGGCAAAAGGGGGTGAAAGGGTTAACTAGGGGCAATCAGGGGGTTAAAACCTTTATTAGGTAATATATGGGGGTACCTGACGCTATATAAAAAACCTGACGGGGAACCTAAATAACGAAATAACTAACTGGCTAACCAGCGTCACCAGTGACATTTATACAGTGATCACTGGTGAAAGGGTTAACTCTAGGGGCAATCAGGGGGTTAAAACCTTTATTTAGGTTGTAATATGGGGGTACCTGACCTATAAACCTATTTATGAACCTATATAAACATGGCGGTTAAAAAAAAAAAAAAAAAATGGTTACCTAGCGACACTAATGCAGCGATCAGAAAACCGATCGCTTAGTGACACTGGCAAAAGGGGGTGAAAGGGTTAACTAGGGGCAATCAGGGGGTTAAACCTTTATTAGGGGGGGGGGGGGGGGGGGGGGCTACCTAGGACCTAAAACTAACTGCCCTGACAGTTATTACAGTCACACTGACACTAAATGCAGTGATCAGTAAATAAATGATCACTGCAATTAGTGACACTGTGACTGGGGGGGGAGGGGGTGATCTGGGGGGTGATCAGGGGGTGACAGGGGGGTGGAATATGTGCCTAACTGTACTGGTGTCAGTGTAGTGTTGTGCACTAACCTTTACATGTTCACCGCTCGGCGTCTCCGGTCACATAGACCGGCGCACCGAGCGTGACATCACTTCCGCCTTCCTGTCTATACAATAGACAGGAAGGGGAAGCTTTTCATTGGCCAGGAGCGATCGCGAGGGGGTGGCCAGAAACCACTGGCCGTCCCCTCGTCCCGGATCGCTCCTGACACGATCCCGACCGTCCCCGCCGGCGGAGGGGGGTCCGATCGGACCCCCCAACCGCCGGAAGAATGTCACGTACAGGTACGTGATTCTGCCTGTACGTGCCATTCTGTTGACGTATATATACAGGGGGCGGTCGGGACGTGGTTAACCACTTCAGCCCCGGACCAATTGGCAGCCAAAGGACCAGGCCCCTTTTTGCGATTCGGCACTGCGTCGCTTTAACTGACAATTGCGCGGTCGTGCGACGTGGCTCCAAAACAAAATTGGCATCCTTTTTTTTCCCACAAATAGAGCTTTCTTTTGGTGGTATTTTGATCGCCCCTGCGGTTTTTATTTTTTGCGCTATAAACAAAAATAGAGCGACAATTTTGAAAACAATGCAATATTTTTTGCTTTTTGCTATAATAAATATCCCCAAAAAATATATAAAAAAACATTTTTTTTTCCTCAGTTTAGGCCGATACGTATTCTTCTACATATTTTTGGTAAAAAAAATCGCAATTAGCGATTATTGATTGGTTTGCGCAAAAGTTATAGCGTTTACAAAATAGGGGATAGTTTTATAGCATTTTTATTAATATTTTTTTTTTTTTACTAGTAATGGCGGCGATCAGCGATTTTTATTGTGACTGCGACATTATGGCGGACACATCGGATATTTTTGACACATTTTTGGGACCATTGTCATTTATACAGCAATCAATGCTATTTAAATGCATTAATTCCTGTATAAATGACAGTTGTAGTGAAGGGGTTAACCACTAGGGGGAGGGAGGGGTTATGGGCTGTGACGTGTGTGTTTTTTTTTACATTAGGGGGCGGGGCTGACGTCTGACGTCATTGATCGGCTTTCCCGATGACCGGGAACAGCCAATCAATGACAGGCAGAGTAGGAAGCGCGGGAGAGGTTTGTTTACACAGACCTCTCCCCGTTCTTCAGCTCTGTGACCCGATCGCAGGACACCAGCGGTGATCGGGTCCGCTGGTCCCGCGGCCGGGGTCACGGAGCTCCCGTCCGGGTCGCGAGCGCGCCACTGGCGTTATAATTAGCACTTTAGATTTTGAACGTTCGCGTCCATTGTAACTAATAGGGTTCTAACGTTCGTGCGAACTTTCAGTCCGTTTGCAGGTTCTGGTGCGAACCAAACCGGGGGTGTTCGGCTCATCCCTAACTGCCACTAAACCCACACCACTCATTGCATCACAGATCTGTTGTTGCAATATGTCTTCTGTACCTCTACTACCCCAGACATCTTCCTCTGTGTGCCCATCTGAATCAGCTTTACTATGAGATCGATTAAAAGCTGAACCCCTAAAACCCCTAAAAGCAGATATAAAAGACAAAGAAAAAATGCAGCTCTGTAATCATTAATGGATTAATTGCAAACAGTGTAACCTGAATTTGACCGGGTATCGGCCTCTTGCAATCTCAGAGAGGGTGAGGGGGAAGCAGCACCAAGAGCCAATCAGGTGTGCTGTAGGTGCACAAGCTTGCTGATCGGGGGAGAGAGCAAAATGATA
>CM053026.1:13932111-13960168 GCA_028564925.1 Lithobates sylvaticus | reverse complement strand
GCCTCACCTCTGCTGTCCAACTGGGTCCCTGACTTGGCACTTGCTGAAGTTTTCCCACTTCTTCATCATCCCCGGTTGGTGAGAAGTCTGCTCTGGTACTGGCCTCAGCTCTCTCAAAGTGGTCTATGGTAGCAAGGTGGATGGACCCTTAGTGGCGACAGCTTTCTCTCTACCTCCGACCACGACTGGTTACCCGGTTAACAGAACCGTTACTTCTGGTTGGACTACAATCCCGCAGTCCCAACCCTACACTGCTTCTCCGGCTTCTGGATAGACCCTCAGACAGCCTAGCAGTCACATGTCCCCGGGATAGGCTTTAGGATTCTGGCATAGCAGCCCAGGGCAATACAACACATGTCCACCCAGACAGCTGTCCAGGTGGCACAGAACCGCGATCACCTGACTCCACCCAAATAAATAGGCTCTCCCAGCAGGTCAAGGGACCCAAGAACATCGCTGCCTATTGGCTGAGATACCCCATTCATTCCTAATCTTTTCTTGCAATGCCCTTGTCTTATCTAATGTCACCAGATACCCAGACACCTAGTGACAGAAGAGAGAAGTGTAGCAATTCCAGAATTAGGGCAAAATCAGTTGATCTTCTAACAATTGACCAAGGCAACTATCACTTGGCAAATACATTTAATAGCAACCCTGCCTTCACATCAGGGTGCTACAATACCTTTTCAGGAATCTTCCAGTTTGGGTTGAACCAGCCAGGCCACACTTGACTCCTTGAGGCAGACGTTGTCGACAGTCTTCTACCTTCTACCTAACAGTTCTGTGCAGAGATGTAAGTGGCACCGGAAGGGTGAGCCTACCTGCCGGGTCTGTTTGTGCTGTTAACTACTGCTTCAATACATCATTCTTTACAAATCAGGACTCTGAATATTTACTGCCTACCACACCACGCTGCACCTACCCAACAGGTTCTTTGTATGCACCTGCACCAGCATGACTGCTGGATGTCCCTGATGTCCTTTCGCCGGTAGATGGGTGCAGGCTGGGAATGAGACCGCCTAGGCTCAGGATACACTATGAAGATAGAAGGGTATTTCTGCAGCCGCACACTTATCTGGCCATGTCAATATGAAGTAATAGCAGCCCCAGCTTGCTCCATCAGAGGTAAATTTTCCCCAATACGTTTCGTCCCGGCCAGGAGCTTAACTAGTTGAGGACTGGAAGGACTTGCCCCCTTAATGACCAGGCCATTTTTTGCGATTAGGCACTGAGTCGTTTTAACTGACAATTGCACTGGCGTGCGACGCTGTACCCAAATAAAATTGTTGTCCTTTTTTTCCCACAAATAGAGCTTTCTTTTTCAATTGTATTTGATCACCTCTGCGGTTTTTATTTTTTGCGCTATAAACAAACAAAGAGCGACAATTTGGAAAAAAAACAAAATTTTTTTTTAGTTTTTGCTATAATACTTACCAAAAAAAAAATGTGCATATATATTAACGGGTTGGGAAGAAGGTATGAGATGAGTAAAGAGGCCTTATTGGCATCAATGACTATTATAGCAAAAGAAGGCAAAGATAGTACTAATGCCGCGTACACACAATTGGAATTTCGGCCAGCAAAAGACCGATGAGAGCTTTTCATCGGAAAATGTGGAATTTTGCTGGCCGAATTCCCACCAGCAAAAATTTGAGAGCCTGTTCTCAATTTTTCCGACGGAAAAGGTTTCCATCGGAAATTCCGATCGTCTGTAGCAATTCCGACGCGCAAAATTCCTACGCATGCTCGGAAACAATTTGACGCATGCTCAGAAGCATTAAACTTCTTTTTTTCTCGGCTCGTCGTAGTGTTGTACATCACCACGCTCTTGACGGTCGGAATTTGGTGTGACCGTGTGTGGGCAAGACAGTTTTGGTGGAATTCCGTCGGAATTCCATCGGGAAAACCATTAGAGCTTTTTCCGACGAGAATTCAGAATAATCTATTAGCACCGGGGAAAAGTTTTATAGGGGGGAATTGGATTAAAAAAGAAAATGCACAACTACGTGATATAATGCAAGGGGGGAAAATTTGCACTTTACAAGAATAAAAAAAAAAAGATGTGTTGGAGATTAATGAATGGAGGTATTTTCAGCTCAAACGTAATGTACCATCAAAAAAACAAGTGGGAATATAAGCGTAGATAAAGGTTTGGAAATAAAATTTGTTAATGTATTTCCCTATTGATTAGGGAAAAGGTTTTTTACTTCCTTGTGTATGATAAATCTGGATAAAATAAAGAATTAAAAAGCCGATGTACAATGACGGTGGTTCGCTCGTTAAGTGGCTAATTGTGGACCTCTATGATTGGGTGAACCGCATAGGGGCGTGGCTTCTGATGGAGAGAACTGAGGCTGATTTTACTTCATAATGACTTGGCCGGATAGGTGTGTGACTGCATGAATACCCTTCTATCCTCATGATAATTTGGGCACTTATCTGTTTATAGTAAGTGCTCTTTTTGAGCAACCTCTGTGCAGTGACATACACTATACATATAGCATTATTTTTTTGAGCAACCTCTGTGCAGTGACATACACTATACATATAGATTGGCGAACCTATGGGGGGGGGGGGGCCAGTGGAGGGGGCCAGTAGGCAATGGCGACCCTAGGGGGGGCCAGAGGGGGCCATGGCCCCCCCAAGCCAACCCCCAACATTATGCTGTGCCCCACCATGTGCCCCCCCCCCCCAAAAAAAAAAATATATATATTTTTTTTTTTTTTCACAAAAAGGCATGTCTTTTTGTTTGCATTCGTAGCGGATGCGCCACATCCTACTCAGGCCACTGCTGGAGTAACACAGTCTCTATTGAGAGGGAGAGTATCCCCAGTGATTCCTCCCCCCTCCCTCTGCTCGCTGACACTGCATAATGCGAGCACTCACACAACCACGGAATCCCGATCTGCTCCTTCCCCTGCATCCTCATTGGCAGGGAGAAGAGCGAGTTGCAGGAAGGACTCCACCAGGACTCTGTTACTGAAAAAACAGACTGATTTCTCCCGTCCTTAGGACAGGAGAACCAGCCTGTAAATTCCAAGAGTGGTGACTGCAAGCTGAGCTGAGTGTCAGTCTATGACACTCTTTCACAGCCCAGCGAGTCCAGCCACCCCCTCACTCGCCTCATGTACGTTAGAGCAAAGATGAATGCAGCTCCTCCTCCCCCCCGCCCCTGTTCCTCCTGAGTCTTCCAGTCCCACCCACACTATCCCCGGCGTGCAGCTGTATCTAAAGAGAGGGGATGTGTGGGCAGGAAATATGAAAATCAGCAGCATTCCGGGCTGTGTGTCAATGATGCCTGAGCTTCTAGCCTGGCCCCGTGGGTAAGTGTGTGCACTGCAGTACACTGTAATCACTGAACTGCATTATCTCCATCCCTTCTCTCCCCCATCTGTCCCTCCCCTCGCCTGTTCTTTCAAGACCTTCACAATTTACTTTCGCTTTCAGTTAGGCAGGTAATAGACGGTGCAAATTTCTTTCTGGCATCCACAGATTGCAGGAAAGAAACTTGCATGATTCCCCCATCAACACGGACAGTGGTGACAGGGGAATATCGTTCCTGCCCAGCAATTGTATTCTCCCAACAAACAGTGATTATCACTAGTGGCTATAGCAACCACTAGTGATAATCATAAGAGTATCTGGCAGGCTGGTTGTTCCCAATTTGATCGATCAACTAGGTACATTCAGTGTGCTCATTAATGGTTAAAATCTCAGCCAGTTCCTGCTGAACCAGGTGAGATTTAAACTGCTTATGGCTGGTCTTAGCACTTAGGCAGCCCATACATTGATCACTTTTTTCATTTAACTAGTAGGTTGAATGAAAAAAAAAAAAGAAATGATCCAATTCTCCCATCTACACATTATAGGTGGATGGGGAATCCTCCCAGTGTGGACCAGTGGTGGAACTACCAGGGTTGCTGTCCTGTCCCGGCTATTCACAGCGCTGGTCTCTGTCTCCATGGCAGCGGCGGCACATTGGAACCCAGTGCTGGTTACTTTATGGGGCTGATGTACAGGAGGGCCAGCACAATTTGTTGTTAGAGATTAGCTGGGCATGTTCAAAATTCCACATGCCCGAGCCTGCCAGGAAGCCCACACTGCACAGCGCTAATCAAAGGCAGTGAGACATTTCCCGGTCCGCAGCTGCACAGATCAGGAATGTAATGTGATTAGCCACGTGCAGTGTCGGCTTCCTGGCGGGCTTGGGCATGGGGGATTTCAAACACACCCGAGCCCATCTCTAATGGTTGTAGAGTAGACAGTTGACCTCCCTGCAGGTTGCTTAGCAGCAGTGCAGCCTTCTCTGACATGCTGATCGTGATGCAATCCAGGTGATGCTCCTAGTCCAATCCTAGTGTTAAATATGTGGTTTTATTGATCGAAGCCCACACCTTACAGGCATAGAGCCCACATGGCTGCTGAACATACGGTGGATGTGGTTGTACTCTTGATGCTAATAAATACTGTGTTTATTAGATCTGACTGGGAGCATCACCTGGATCACATCCCGATCAGCATGTCAACAGAGAAGGTTGTACAGCATTACTGCTGCTAGGTGACCAGCTGGGGGCTCGGCTCTATACAACCAATAGTGCCAGCCTTCCCTGCATGCACCCATAATGTCACCAGCACTAGGTCCTAATAGACTGCCGCTGCCAAGGAGACAGATGCCAGACCAGTGCTGTCAATAGCAGGGGCAGGACAGCAAGAGGAGGCTGGGGAACCCCACAGTGGCAGAACACCAAGGCCCGGTGGCAAGACAACCTTTGCAACCCTGATAGTTCTCCCACTGCTTTGGACCCTTATATTTTCTTGGTATGCTGGTGACTAGGGATGGGCCCGGTGCTCGATGTTCGCATCGAGCACCGGGCGTTCGCTCGCTCGGCGAGCCCAGAACTATTTTGGCCGCTCGCATCACGTTCGTGTGATGCGAGCGGCCCCGCAATGCATTGCGGCCGGCGCGGCCGGCGCAGTGCATTGCTGGCTGATGATTGGCCAAGCATGCACTGTGACCCCGCATGCTTGGCCAATCACAGCCCCGGAAACTCGAAGAGCCATAATTGGCTACAGGCAGGACGCCTGTAGCCAATTACAGCTCAGGGGCTGTAGTACACGCCCCCCCCTATAAAAGGCCGCCACGCCGTCTGCGCCGGTCACATGCTGTTCCGGCGCAGATTGAGCAGGCTGATTCTGTGACACTCTGCTCGATTTAGTTAGGTAGAGAGATTCACTTACAGAAATTGAGTTAGATAGATTCAGTTACAAAGATTGATTGAGAAAGAGGGGCTTGTAGTGTGTTCGTGGCAGGCAGGCAGAGCTCCTATATTTTGTTACCAGAAGCACCTATAGGACTTGTAGTGTGTTCGTGGCAGGCAGGCAGAGCTCCTATATTTTGTTACCAGAAGCACCTATAGGACTTGTAGTGTGTTCGTGGCAGGCAGGCAGAGCTCCTATATTTTGTTCCCAGAAGCACCTATAGGACTTGTAGTGTGTTCGTGGCAGGCAGGCAGAGCTCCTATATTTTGTTCCCAGAAGCACCTATAGGACTTGTAGTGTGTTAGTCCCATCCCACACACACAGAGCTATATTTTGTTCCCAGAAGCACCTATAGGACTTGAAGTGTGTTAGTCCCATCACACACACAGAGCTATATTTTGTTCCCAGAAGCACCTATAGGACTTGAAGTGTGTTAGTCCCATCACACACACAGAGCTATATTTTGTTCCCAGAAGCACCTATAGGACTTGAAGTGTGTTAGTCCCATTACACACACAGAGCTATATTTTGTTCCCAGAAGCACCTATAGGACTTGAAGTGTGTTAGTCCCATCACACACACAGAGCTATATTTTGTTCCCAGAAGCACCTATAGGACTTGAAGTGTGTTAGTCCCATCACACACACAGAGCTATATTTTGTTCCCAGAAGCACCTATAGGACTTGAAGTGTGTTAGTCCCATCACACACACAGAGCTATATTTTCTTCCCAGAAGCACCTATAGGACTTGAAGTGTGTTAGTCCCATTACACACACAGAGCTATATTTTTCTTCCCAGAAGCACCTATAGGACTTGAAGTGTGTTAGTCCCATCACACACACAGAGCTATATTTTGTTCCCAGAAGCACCTATAGGACTTGAAGTGTGTTAGTCCCATCACACACACAGAGCTATATTTTGTTCCCAGAAGCACCTATAGGACTTGAAGTGTGTTAGTCCCATCACACACACAGAGCTATATTTTGTTCCCAGAAGCACCTATAGGACTTGAAGTGTGTTAGTCCCATCACACACACAGAGCTATATTTTGTTCCCAGACGCACCTATAGGACTTGAAGTGTGTTAGTCCCATTACACACACAGAGCTATATTTTCTTCCCAGAAGCACCTATAGGACTTGAAGTGTGTTAGTCCCATCACACACACAGAGCTATATTTTGTTCCCAGAAGCACCTATAGGACTTGAAGTGTGTTAGTCCCATCACACACACAGAGCTATATTTTCTTCCCAGAAGCACCTATAGGACTTGAAGTGTGTTAGTCCCATCACACACACAGAGCTATATTTTGTTCCCAGAAGCACCTATAGGACTTGAAGTGTGTTAGTCCCATCACACACACAGAGCTATATTTTGTTCCCAGAAGCACCTATAGGACTTGAAGTGTGTTAGTCCCATCACACACACAGAGCTATATTTTGTTCCCAGAGGCACCTATAGGACTTGAAGTGTGTTAGTCCCATACACACACAGAGCTATATTTTCTTCCCAGAAGCACCTATAGGACTTGAAGTGTGTTAGTCCCATCACACACACAGAGCTATATTTTGTTCCCAGAAGCACCTATAGGACTTGAAGTGTGTTAGTCCCATCACACACACAGAGCTATATTTTGTTCCCAGAAGCACCTATAGGACTTGAAGTGTGTTAGTCCCATCACACACACAGAGCTATATTTTGTTCCCAGAAGCACCTATAGGACTTGAAGTGTGTTAGTCCCATTACACACACAGAGCTATATTTTCTTCCCAGAAGCACCTATAGGACTTGAAGTGTGTTAGTCCCATAACACACACAGAGCTATATTTTCTTCCCAGAAGCACCTATAGGACTTGAAGTGTGTTAGTCCCATCACACACACAGAGCTATATTTTGTTCCCAGAAGCACCTATAGGACTTGAAGTGTGTTAGTCCCATCACACACACAGAGCTATATTTTGTTCCCAGAAGCACCTATAGGACTTGAAGTGTGTTAGTCCCATCACACACACAGAGCTATATTTTGTTCCCAGAAGCACCTATAGGACTTGAAGTGTGTTAGTCCCATTACACACACAGAGCTATATTTTCTTCCCAGAAGCACCTATAGGACTTGAAGTGTGTTAGTCCCATCACACACACAGAGCTATATTTTCTTCCCAGAAGCACCTATAGGACTTGAAGTGTGTTAGTCCCATCACACACACAGAGCTATATTTTGTTCCCAGAAGCACCTATAGGACTTGAAGTGTGTTAGTCCCATTACACACACAGAGCTATATTTTCTTCCCAGAAGCACCTATAGGACTTGAAGTGTGTTAGTCCCATCACACACACAGAGCTATATTTTCTTCCCAGAAGCACCTATAGGACTTGAAGTGTGTTAGTCCCATCACACACACAGAGCTATATTTTGTTCCCAGAAGCACCTATAGGACTTGAAGTGTGTTAGTCCCATCACACACACAGAGCTATATTTTGTTCCCAGAAGCACCTATAGGACTTGAAGTGTGTTAGTCCCATTACACACACAGAGCTATATTTTCTTCCCAGAAGCACCTATAGGACTTGAAGTGTGTTAGTCCCATCACACACACAGAGCTATATTTTGTTCCCAGAAGCACCTATAGGACTTGAAGTGTGTTAGTCCCATCACACACACAGAGCTATATTTTGTTCCCAGAAGCACCTATAGGACTTGAAGTGTGTTAGTCCCATTACACACACAGAGCTATATTTTCTTCCCAGAAGCACCTATAGGACTTGAAGTGTGTTAGTCCCATCACACACACAGAGCTATATTTTCTTCCCAGAAGCACCTATAGGACTTGAAGTGTGTTAGTCCCATCACACACACAGAGCTATATTTTGTTCCCAGAAGCACCTATAGGACTTGAAGTGTGTTAGTCCCATCACACACACAGAGCTATATTTTGTTCCCAGAAGCACCTATAGGACTTGAAGTGTGTTAGTCCCATCACACACACAGAGCTATATTTTGTTCCCAGAAGCACCTATAGGACTTGAAGTGTGTTAGTCCCATTACACACAGAGAGCTATATTTTCTTCCCAGAAGACCTATAGGACTTGAAGTGTGTTAGTCCCATCACACACACACAGAGCTATATTTTGTTCCCAGAAGCACCTATAGGACTTGAAGTGTGTTAGTCCCATCACACACACAGAGCTATATTTTGTTCCCAGAAGCACCTATAGGACTTGAAGTGTGTTAGTCCCATCACACACACAGAGCTATATTTTGTTCCCAGAAGCAACTATAGGACTTGAAGTGTGTTAGTCCCATCACACAGACCTTTATTTTCTTCCCAGAAGCACCTATAGGACTTGAAGTGGTGTTAGTCCCATCACACAGAGCTCCTCTATTTTCTTTGCATAAGCACCCACAGGACTTCTAGTGTGTTAGTGGCATCACACAGAGCTCCTCTATTTTCTTTGCATAAGCACCCACAGGACTTCTAGTGTGTTAGTGGCATCACACAGAGCTCCTCTATTTTCTTTGCAGAAGCACCCACAGGACTTCTAGTGTGTTAGTGGCATCACACAGAGCTCCTCTATTTTCTTTGCATAAGCACCCACAGGACTTCTAGTGTGTTAGTGGCATCACACAGAGCTCCTCTATTTTTTTTGCAGAAGCATCCACAGGACTTCTAGTGTGTTAGTGGCATCACACAGAGCTCCTCTATTTTCTTTGCAGAAGCACCCACAGGACTTCTAGTGTGTTAGTGGCATCACACAGAGCTCCTCTATTTTCTTTGCAGAAGCACCCACAGGACTTCTAGTGTGTTAGTGGCATCACACAGAGCTCCTCTATTTTTTTTGCAGAAGCACCCACAGGACTTCTAGTGTGTTAGTGGCATCACACAGAGCTCCTCTATTTTCTTTGCAGAAGCACCCACAGGACTTCTAGTGTGTTAGTGGCATCACACAGAGCTCCTCTATTTTCTTTGCAGAAGCACCCACAGGACTTCTAGTGTGTTAGTGGCATCACACAGAGCTCCTCTATTTTCTTTGCAGAAGCACCCACAGGACTTCTAGTGTGTTAGTGGCATCACACAGAGCTCCTCTATTTTCTTTGCAGAAGCACCCACAGGACTTCTAGTGTGTTAGTGGCATCACACAGAGCTCCTCTATTTTCTTTGCAGAAGCACCCACAGGACTTCTAGTGTGTTAGTGGCATCACACAGAGCTCCTCTATTTTTTTTGCAGAAGCATCCACAGGACTTCTAGTGTGTTAGTGGCATCACACAGAGCTCCTCTATTTTCTTTGCAGAAGCACCCATAGGACTTCTAGTGTGTTAGTGGCATCACACAGAGCTCCTATATTTTCTTCTCAGCAGCACCCACAGGACTACCGACTACAATGGCTGGAAGACCGCCAAGGGGAGGCAGAGCGTGCAGAGCCAAGAACACAGGGCAGGCAGGCTCTGTTTCTAGTGGACGTGGCCGTGGACGTGGACGTGGTCGTGCATCGTCATCAGCACGTGGCCATGGGACACGCGCGTCTTTGTTTTCGGCAGCTGGACATGTGGAGCCGCATCATGCTGAAGGCTTGGTAGAATGGATGACCAAGCCCTCCTCATCCTCCTCATCCTCTCTCACCCAGGCTCAGGGTACTGACAGAGCATCATCAGCCACCCCTTCCCTAGACCCACCATGTCCTCCTGAGGAGTCCCCCGAACTCTTTGAGCACAGTGTTGGGTACATGCTCCAGGAGGATGCCCAACGATTCGAAGGCTCGGATGACGATACCCAGCTTGAGGAATCTGGCAGTACTGTTCCACCAGCTGCAGCTTACTGCCAGGTTTGCTCTAGTGGTGAAGAGGGAGGGGATGATGAGGTCACTGACTCCACGTGGGTGCCTCAAGGGAGAGAGGATGAGGAGGAGGACGAGGGAGGAGGAGGATGCGGCGTCACATGTCCAACGAGGCAGGATGCCCCCTGGAGGCCAGGTAGAGGCCAGCACAGCAACTGTACAACACCGCAGAGCTCTGCCTGTGCAGGGCGCTGCCTCTGCACGTTATCAGAAAAGTTCTTTGGTGTGGGCCTTTTTTGAGACGAGTGCAGCAGATCGCACCACTGCTATTTGCAATATTTGTCTCAAGCGTATCTCGCGTGGCCAAAACATCAGCCGCTTGGGCACGACAAGCATGACCAGACATATGGCGACCTGCCATGCAGCTCGTTGGCAGGCACACATAAAAGACCCACACCAAAGAACTAAGCGGACCTCTCCTTGCTCCTCCTCAGCTGGGATCTCCATCCCCACTACACCTTCAGTCCTCTCTGAAAGCTGCTCTGAGAGGACTGAAGGTGTAGAATTCGGTGTGTCACAACCAAGTACTTGCAGTACACCGACGTCCGATTGCAGCAGGCAAATTTCCCTGCCCCAGCTGCTGGACCGTAGAAAGAAGTACACTCCCAGCCATCCACATGCCCAGCGGTTGAATGCTAGCCTTGCTAAATTGCTAGCACTTCAACTGCTGCCTTTTCAGTTGGTAGACTCGGCCCCCTTCCGTGAGTTTGTTCAATGTGCGGTTCCTCAGTGGCAGGTTCCCAAACGCCACTTTTTCTCGCGGAAGGCGATTCCGTCTCTCTACCGGCATGTGGAGGGCAATGTCCATGCCTCGCTGGACAGGGCGGTCAGCGGTAAGGTGCATATTACCGCTGACTCATGGTCCAGCAGGCATGGACAGGGACGGTACCTTTCTTTCACGGCCCATTGGGTCACTCTATTGGCAGCTGGGAGGGATGCAGGACAAGGTGCAGTAGTGTTGGAGGTTGTTCCGCCACCACGCCTCCAAAACGCGACTACTGCTACTGGTTGTGACACACCTCTCTCCTCCACCCCCTCCTCTTCTTCTTCCTCCAGTGCTCTGTCCTTGGAACCAGCGGTGCTCCGTAGGCGTACAAGGGGCTACGCAAGTACGCAGGCAAAAAGATGCCATGCCGTGCTTGCGCTGGTGTGTTTGGGGGACAGGAGCCACACTGGGCCAGAGGTTCTGGCAGCTCTGCAGGGGCAGGCCGAGAGGTGGTTGACGCCACGTCAGCTTAAGCCAGGAATGGTCGTTTCTGACAATGGCACCAACCTCCTCTCCGCCCTGCGACAGGGGCAGCTCACCCATGTGCCCTGCATGGCTCACGTCCTCAACCTGGTGGTGCAGCGGTTCTTGGGCAGGTTCCCAGGCTTACAGGATGTCCTGAGGCAGGCCAGGAAAGTCTGTGTGCATTTCCGCCGATCTTATAATGCCAGTGCTCGGCTGACTGAGCTGCAAAAGGAGCTGAACCTGCCCAAGAACCGCCTAATATGTGACATGCCCACCAGGTGGAACTCAACGTTGGCCATGCTGCAGCGACTGCACACGCAGCAGAGGGCCATCAATGAGTACCTTTGCGACTACGGCACCAGGACAGGGTCAGGGGAGCTTGGTTTTTTTTCCCCACGTCAGTGGAGCATGATCAGGGATGCATGCACTGTCCTCTCACCATTTGAGGAGGCCACGAGGATGGTGAGCAGTGACAGTGCATGCATCAGTGACACTGTCCCTCTTGTCCACCTGTTGGAGCATACGCTGCGTGGGATAATGGACAGGGCACTTGAGGCAGAACAGAGGCAGGAAGAGGAGGACTTCCTTGCCTCTCAAGGCCCCCTTTATCCGGACAGTGTTCCTTCTGTCCCACCCATCACACAGGAAGAGGATGAGGAGGAGGAGGAGGAGGAGGAGGAGGATTGTGTGAGCATGGAGGTGGAGCCTGGCACTCAGCATCAGCAGCAGCAGTCTTTTAGGGATGATGTACAGTCCCAACAAACCAGTGGACTTGTACGTGGCTGGGAGGAGGTGGCTGGCGATCATGTCATCCTCAGTGACCCAGAAGACTCCGGACCGAATGCCTCAGCTAACCTACGCTGCATGGCCTCCCTGATCCTGCAAAGCCTGCGGAAGGATCCTCGTGTTCTTCGGATCAAGGAGAGGGACCATTACTGGCTGGCCACTCTCCTTGATCCGCGGTACAAGGGTAAGGTTGCGGACCTTATCTTGCCGTCGCAGAGGGAGCAGAGGATGAGACATCTCAGGGAGGCCTTGCAGAAAGGTCTGTGCAACGCGTTCCCAGAAACTGGGAGGCTACAAACTCCTGGTCCTGGGCGACGAGTTGCTGAGGCTTCGGTCAGTGGCAGAAGGAGCGGTGGGGAAGGTGGACGTCTGACCGATGCGTTCAGACAATTTTTTAGTCCGCAGCCCCAAGGTATGATCGGTTCCAGCAACCATCGCCAGCGTCTGATATACATGGTGCAGGAATACCTTGGGGCAAGGTCAGACTTGGACACCTTTCCCACCGAAAATCCTCTGGCTTACTGGGTCCTGAGGATGGATCACTGGCCAGAGCTTGCACAGTATGCAATTGAGCTACTGGCCTGTCCTGCCTCCAGCGTTCTTTCCGAACGCACATTCAGTGCTGCTGGAGGATTTGTGACTGATCATAGGGTGCGCCTGTCCACCGCCTCGGTTGATCGACTGACATTCATCAAAATGAATCAGTCTTGGATCACCACCAGCTACCAGGCACCTGAGGCGGATATAACCGAATAATTTTTAATGTCACATCCCTTCAAGACTGCCTATGCTGATGCTGAGTGACTGTCCTCTTATGTTCACTGACTATCCTCTTCCTCCTCCTCAATGATCCATGCCACCACACCAGTGCCTAAGGCACAATTTTTCAGCCCCTGTTTAACAGGGGCGTGTACTTCCAATTTTTTAAAAAAATGCTTCGCAACACGTGTGACTGCTGTGCTCCAAGTACAGTATCTGTGAGGGCCGGGTTGCAGTGTTGTGGCACCAGCACCAGTGCCTAAGGCACAATTTTTCAGCCCCTGTTTAACAGGGGCGGGTACTTCCAATTTTTTAAAAAAATGCTTCGCAACACGTGTGACTGCTGTGCTCCAAGTACAGTATCTGTGAGGGCCGGGTTGCAGTGTTGTGGCACCAGCACCAGTGCCTAAGGCACAATTTTTCAGCCCCTGTTTAACAGGGGCGGGTACTTACAATTTTTTAAAAAAATGCTTCGCAACACGTGTGACTGCTGTGCTCCAAGTACAGTATCTGTGAGGGCCGGGTTGCAGTGTTGTGGCACCAGCACCAGTGCCTAAGGCACAATTTTTCAGCCCCTGTTTAACAGGGGCGGGTACTTCCAATTTTTTAAAAAAATGCTTCGCAACACGTGTGACTGCTGTGCTCCAAGTACAGTATCTGTGAGGGCCGGGTTGCAGTGTTGTGGCACCAGCACCAGTGCCTAAGGCACAATTTTTCAGCCCCTGTTTAACAGGGGCGGGTACTTACAATTTTTTAAAAAAAATGCTTCGCAACACGTGTGACTGCTGTGCTCCAAGTACAGTCTCTGTGAGGGGTTGCAGTGTTGTGGCACCAGCACCAGTGCCTAAGGCACAATTTTTCAGCCCCTGTTTAACAGGGGCGGGTAATTACAAATCTTGATCTAATAGTTCACAGCAGGGCCCATTCCTGCGCCCACCAAGAGTAACTATGAGGGCCTGCAGTCTTGTGGCAACACCGTCCACCACCACCGCCAAAGGCCCAATTTTTCTGCCCTGTTCATCAGGTGCTTGCAATTACAAATCTTGATCTAATAACTCACAACAGGGCCCATTCCTGCGCCCACCAAGAGTAACTGTGAGGGCCTACAGTCTTGTGGCAACACCGTCCACCACCACCGCCAAAGGCCCAATTTTTCTGCCCTGTTCATCAGGTGCTTGCAATTACAAATCTTGATCTAATAACTCACAGCAGGGCCCATTCCTGCGCCCACCAAGAGTAACTATGAGGGCCTACAGTCTTGTGGCAACACCGTCCACCACCACCGCCAAAGGCCCAATTTTTCTGCCCTGTTCATCAGGTGCTTGCAATTACAAATCTTGATCTAATAACTCACAGCAGGGCCCATTCCTGCGCCCACCAAGAGTAACTGTGAGAGCTTACAGTCTTGTGGCAACACCGTCCACCACCACCACCACCCCCAATTTTTCTGCCCTGTTCAACAGGTGCATGCAATTACAAATCTTGATCTATTAACTCATAGCAGGGCCCATTCCTGTGCCCACCAGTCTTGTGGCTACACCAACATCTAATAGGGCAAATTTCTGCAGAGTATATACGCCAGGCCCCTACTTTCAAACATCCAACTTACAAACGACTCCTACTTGCAAATGGAAAGAGAAAACAGGAAGTGAGAGGAAATCTACCCCTAGGAAGGGAAATTCTATCCTGTTAGATTTAATTTGGGAAAAAGGTATCTCCTCTCTACTGATACTTTATCACCAATCCTTGCTTCAATTAAAACCCCACTTTTCCAAAAACATTTGTCATTGGGACGGAAAGTGAGGTGACATGTTCTGAACAGATGTGCAAAGACAGCAAATGTTACAGGGGTGATAACCCCTCCCTATGTTCTCCAAAAAGCTTAAAAATAGATTTTTTTGGGATGGAGCTACACTTCATAATGTACCTGTTCAGATTCTACTTAAGAACAAACCTAAAGCCGCAAGTGGTTTTAAATGGCTTCTTTTTTTCCTTTACAAATGTCATTTTGTGCAAGGACAGTTCTAAACACGGGAAACACATGCCACTTCACAGGCATACTTTAGACACCCCCCAGGTACCATATTTAAAGGAAAATTTCACTTTTTTTTTTTCACTTTATGCATCATTAAAATGACTGCTCCCGAAAAAACGTTAGTTTTTAAAAGTTCTTTTTGCATTGATATATGTCCCCTGGGGCAGGACCCGGGTCCCCAAACCTGTTTTATGACATTAACATGCATATTGGCCGTTGTAATTAGCACTTTTGATTTCGAACGTTCGCGTCCATTATAACGTATAGGGTTCGAAAATTCGCGCGAACTTTCGGTCCGTTCGAAGGTTCTGGTTCGAACCGAACCCGGGGGTGTTCGGCTCATCCCTACTGGTGACATATATCTCTTCTGCCACCACGGGGGCCCCAATACAGTAGGAAGTGAGCTCACTGCAGAACATGTGAAAGGACCTGTTGTGGGATCGTAGTAAAGGGCCCCAGGATATATATATATATATATATATATATATATATATATATATATATATATAATTGCATTTTATAGTTGCCCCCCTACTTTTGTCCCTGTCCCTCCATGTGCCCCCCCTAAATATGAAAGCTGGAGACGCCACTGTCAGTAGGTTCTCTGCATTTCTCCTCCAACACATCGCTTCCTCTCTAATGTTCCAGGCACAGCTAGCACAATGGGGTTAGGCCTGATTCTGACTCAGCCAGGCCCTTAGCAACAGCCATTTGCAGGCAGGGACCGTGGGCCCCTATAGTGTAGCAGATAGAAAGTTTGTGATGCTAGCTGTCCTATCTCTGGTTACTAAGCCCAGGAACCCATCTTCAGGCCCTGCCAGCCCTCCTGGCTGCAGCTGCCCTTCTCCACTGCCCATCACAACACAGTTCACTCCACTGGCTCTGCACCCGTCCCAGACTGCATGGCTTCCAGTCCTTTCAGGAGTGCCTCCCCAGTCCTCCTGACTGTGCTTGTCCCTCACCAGCCCTCCTGGCTGCAGCTGCCCTTCTCCACTGCCCATCACAACACAGTCCACTCCACTGGCTCTGCACCCGTCCCAGACTGCATGGCTTCCAGTCCTCTCAGGAGTGCCTCCCCAGTCCTCCTGACTGTGCTTGTCACTCACCAGCCCTCCTGGCTGCGACCAGTTGTTCCTCTCCTTGAAGACTTGCCCGGCAATGCTCTCTCCTGCTGTCCTCTTTGCTGCTCCAGTGCCTCCTGTCCAAGAGGCCTTCATGGTTTCTTAAAGGGCCTTGTCTGCACCCGCCCCCCCCCAATCTAGGTTTGGGATTGGTCAGGGCTCCTTAGAACACCCCAGGCAGCTCCACCTATCCTCTCCTCTTCTCATTCTAGTACCTTCCAGAAGGCTCTAGAAAGAAGAGGGAGGTCTTAGTGATGCTGCCTGTGAGTCACCAGCTGCTATCCTGAGCCACTCCCAGCCCAGCTGCCTAAATTTGCCTACACTTAGACAAAAAAATCCTACTGTAGCACCTACCCTACCTAGAGGGTGCTACATGTTGTTATGTAATACACTTGAGTTTGTTCAACTAAAAAACAAGCATATTTATTTAGCATAGTATTCGCCCCCCTTTTTTCTACTTTTATGTCCTTATCATACACAGGACTTCATATAACTTTCATCTGTCTCACCCTGAGATCCTCCAATTGCATGTGGGCTCTGTTCTTCTCTTGGCTTCCTGGCTCACTTTGATGTTGGAATTCTTGATGCTCTCCTGGTTCACATTGATGGTGTACAGAAGCAGTCCCCAACCTCCTTGGCACCAAGGACTGGCCGCTGGAAGCGAACCCCTCCATGACCCTGGGGGTGGGACGTAGTGGTTGTGCTTGCAGACTGTAACTTTTTGGGGAAGGGGAGTGCAGCTTGTCACCTTGTCAGGAGAAAGGGGGTGGTGTGGGGTGTTGAGGGTGCAGCTTGTCACCTCATGGGGGAGGGGATGCAGCCCGTGTCTTGCCGGTGCTGTATGAGATCCTGTCCCTGACTCTCCCTGGTTCAGAGAGGGAAGTGAGTAGTGGTGCTAGGAGAAGGGGAATGGGTGCCCTCTGATGGTCGGAGGGTGGCAGTGCAGGTTGTGCTGGCTTTCTCTGCCCGCCGCCAACCCCTGGCATGTAGCCCAGCTCCCAGCAGGCCAGGGACCGGCACTTGTCCACAGCCAGGGGGTTGGGGACCCCTGGTGTACAGCACAGTATGTGTTTATCTGTGATTGTACTGTTTATGATTATTATCATCTATATGAAGTAGCCAGGGGGTTGGGGACCCCTGGTGTACAGCACAGTATGTGTTTATCTGTGATTGTACTGTTTATGATTATTATCATCTATATGAAGTACATAATGTACTTATTCAAAAATTTCACTTAGTATGTTTTAAGATTTCTGAAATGTATTCCTCCATGACATCTTCCTGATGAAGCTATGATGCGCAACACGTAGAAGAACAGAGCACCATCTTCTCCCTCTTCATATATAAGTTGAATTTACTGTATCTCGTTGGTCATCTCTATCTGTTAAGAAATGTATAGGGAGTTTTTATTGATGGTGATCCAATTACGGAATACTGACTTGATCATCAATATATTGCTCTCAACTGTGTGGCAAATGAGGTTTAATGTTGATAAATGTAAAGTTGGGGGCTAAGAATGTGCATCATAAATGCTAGGGGGAGTACAACTGGGGGAATCCGTAGTGGAGAAGGATCTGGGGGTTTTGGTAGATCATAAGCTCAATAATAACATGCAATGCCAAGCTGCGGTTTCCAAAGCGAGCAAAGTCCTTCCTTGTATAAGAGAGGTATGGACTCCAGAGAGAGAGATATGATTTTGCCCCCCTGTACAAGTCATTAGTAAGACCTCATCTGGAATATGCAGTTCAGTTTTGGGCACCAGTTCTTAAAAAGGATATCGGGGAACTGGAGAAAGTGCAGAGAAGGGCAACCAAACTGATAAGAGGCACGGAGGAGCTCAGCTATGAGGAAAGATTAGAGGAACTGAATTTATTCTCTCTTGAGAAGAGGAGATTAGGGGGGATATGATCAATATGTACAAATATATAAGGGGTCCATATAGTGAACTTGGTGTTGAGTTATTCACTTTAAGGTCATCAAAGAGGACAAGGGGGCACTCCTTACGTCTAGAGGAAAAGAGATTTCATCTCCAAATACGGAAAGGTTTCTTCACAATAAGAGCTGTGAAAATGTGGAATAGACTCCCTGCAGAGGTGGTTCTGGCTAACTCAGTAGATTGTTTTAAGAAAGGCCTGGATACTTTCCTAAATGTACATAATATAACTGGGTACTGACATTTATAGGTGTAGCGATACCCCCAATTAAGAGGGCCGCAAGTTTGATTTGGGTCCCTGAGTACAGCTCCACCAACCCCCTGGCAATCGGCTCTACCCGCTCTGGCACAGTTAATAAGCAGATAGATATGTATGCACATATAAATATCACTTATACTCTAAGTGTAATGGACTCAAACTCACAGGCAGACTGCTAACTGAAATAACTGTCTTTACTTTTGGCAATGTAAAAAAAGAAATGGTAACATGCATTAATATTTGACATACAACACATGAGCAGGTCCCTGCAGTATGTACTACAAACATGTATACATATGTGACTGGACAGCAATGGGGAACGGAGCGCCACGTGTAGCGACCGTCTGCTAGGCACCCCTGAGGTGCAACAAATCTAACTGTGCCTACCTAACGGACCAGGCCTGATCCCTAACAATGGAGCTCAGTCCTTGAGGGAACACAGTATTCTTCACCGGCACAAGAACTGTAGAGGTGGTGCACATGTAGAATTAAATGGTGTATTTGTAATCCACAAGAAAGAACACTCTTCTGCTCTCTGAGGTAAATGGCCTTGGCAGTTCAATAGGCATAAAGTGTGAAATAACAGTATAAGATGAGCTTTTCAGCTCGCTCACCACTCCGGATACCGTCCTCAGCTCCGGGACCTCCACTGGCGGTGTCCGGCCTCGCTCGTCACAGCCCCTGCGCTCCGGTCCTCCCTCTGACCGACCGTTCTCAGGCAAAGGTCTCCGTTCTGCACTGGCTGACAATGAGGTGTGAGAGTCTCTCTCAGTCTGCTGCAAGGCCCAGGCTTCCGGCCTTCAGCAGTCTCGGTCCACACAGGTGTCTCCTCTCTCTGTGATCCCTGCGTCAGAAGAGGAAGAGGCGGGCTTCCCCCCTTCCTTATATCACCTCCCCCATCAGCCTCTCGGGCGGAAACAACCAACCTCCCGGGAGCCTGGGGAATTATGGGAATCGTAGTCTTATCCCCTAAAAGGGGAACAACCCCGCTACATAGGTAAAGTTGTTCCGGGGAAAATCCGATTGTGTCTCGGAGGATCAGGAAGGAATTTTTTCCCCTGCTGTAGCAAATTGGATCACGCTTTGCTCGGTTTTTTCGCCTTCCTCTGGATCAAGTGTGGGTGAAGGGGTACTCATGATTTTTTTGGGGATTTAGAGCTTTTCCTTGTATGAAGAAAGTCCTATCATCCTGTGCAAATTTTGCATTTACT
Source organism: Lithobates sylvaticus (assembly GCA_028564925.1). Taxonomy (NCBI): domain Eukaryota; kingdom Metazoa; phylum Chordata; class Amphibia; order Anura; family Ranidae; genus Lithobates; species Lithobates sylvaticus. Next base: position 13,940,740 of record CM053026.1, on the reverse strand, counting down.
GTATTTTATTAATGTCTTAAGAATGTATTTAATAAAATTATATTTATTTTTATATTTATTTGTCATATTGGTGCCTTTCCAAATGTCCCTTCCATAAACCTCCTTTCTGTATCTACTTACTGGGATGTGGCACCATCATGGCTACCAAACTGGGCATTCAGATAAAAAAATTTGTGGGTGAAGGATTGTGTATATGGGATTGTATGATTTTAAAAATATTTATTTTATTGGTTGGATTTAACTAGACGGATTTGTTCCTTTTTTTAAACCTGGCTACCTATGTAACTATGTATATGCACACGATATGATGTCAGTATTTTGATTCTTCTTTTAATATTTGTAAAATAAAAATGTTAATTTTCTCTGTAGCGGCCATAACCCCGAGGGGCGGCCTTGAACTTTTCGGGCTTACCAATTACCTCCTCCTTGCTCGTCGGTTGTTGTCTAGGGGTTCCCAGGGTTAGTACCCAGTAATTTCAGAAGCTGACACACAAAAGTCCTTTTGAGGATTTTTATTTTGCAGGGGTAACATCCAACAGTAACACAGTCTCTGATGGGAATAGAGGGTACGGTGATAAAACTCAGGCACTTTGAACTGCTGACATCCCTGAATGTCTTAGATAGCCCAGAGAGTAGCCACTCGCAACTGGGCGCTTCACTGCTGGATAAACCTCTAACCATAGATTTAGCAGCCAACATGTGATCCGGAAACTTTGCAAAGTCTCTGCCACAGACTAGATTGTAACTGATATGTAGGAACCTTCCCCACAGTACCCGGATCTCTCAGCCTTCTTGGTGATACTGTGGGAAGTGTCGATTCTCTAATGCCAATACATCTCAGCTCCCAGGCTCTTACCGAGCAGCCAGCTTCTTGGCCCTCCTCCGAAGAGTCCTCCCCTGGTCACTTGTACGAGTTGCCGTGTCCCTCCAATACCGAGAGCACCCCGGGACACCTCCGAATCCTCCTTCAGTTACTGGGCCTTGAACTAACCAGTTCCGAAGCTCGGGAACGGACGGATCCCCACCCCCGACCATGAGGGCCTCTGGGGCTGGTCAGGGTGACCAGGCTTACGGGGGCAGCAGACACTCCTGGGTCCGGACCGGAACCAGGAATCAAAGCAGTCGAACCCTGCACACGTGACTTCAGCACCTTAAAGTGGAGCTCCACTATAAAGTGGAACCTCCGCTCAACGGAACCCTCCCCCCCTCCGGTGCCACAATTGGCACCTTTCAGGGGGGAGGGGGTACATATACCTGTATAATACAGGTATCAGCACCCACAACCGGGCGTAGATAGCTGCAGAATTTGCGGGTATTTACGCCACTTCCTGTCATCCCCCCGCTGTCTGCTAGGAAACACACGGATCCCAGAGGCAGCAGGGAGCGTCCTTATTGCGCAGCGCGACTCGCGCATGCGCAGTAGGGAACCGGGAAGTGAAGCCGCAAGGCTTCATTTCCTGATTCCCAAACCGAAGATGGCGGCGGCAGCACCCGAGAGACGATCGACAGATCGGCTTTCGTGTTCCGACATCGCGGGCGCGCTGGACGGGTCAGTGTCCATATTTTAAAAGCCAGCAGCTGCAGTATTTGTAGCTGCTGACTTTTTAAAAGAAAAATTTTGCTGGACTCCCTCTTTAAATACCCCTTCCCAGACTACGCAGCGGGGCCAAACGTGCCCACTGATTGGCTCCGAGAAAGATTAGTACTTAACACGTCCAACCAGGCCTGGTTCTCAGCCTGTCACAGGTGCCTCACCTCACCTATGACCAGGCAGAACTCCAGTACAGCCCAGCCAGACTGATGCCAAAGTAAAAGACCCGTACAATTAACCCCCAGAACTCTGTTACAGTTCTGGAAAACTAAATTTACACTGATAGCTCACACTTTAACAAAGTGTGGGCGCTACATCTCTATTTATTTATTTATTTTTTATTTTTTGGTGGTACCTTAAAAGTCCTAAATATTTTTTTAATTGTTTAGTTATACTTTTTTTTTTTGGGAGGGTTGGGGGTGGTGTTGAGGCGCATAAATGTCAGCCTCTTTTACGTTTCATATTCTAAACTGATGAGCTGTAAAATTGATTATTTGGGGTATTATAATTTGTAGTTATTTAGCGACCACAATTTTTTTAGGTCTTGACATGTTTGGTATCTATTTACTTGCCACACCTTTTATATTTTACAGAGAATTTGGACATTTTATACAGTTATATTTAGGGCTGTGAAAATTAAAGATTAATTCCTCGATTAATCTTTAATTCTTTTGATCGATCACAGTTATCTTGATCGGTACTCGCCTCTCCGCCGGCTTCCGGGACTTCAGGGAGTTCCGTCGGAGATCCGGTGACGTCGCGGATATCGACGTCACCGGACTCCTCCCCCCTTCCCCAAGTGCCTCCGTCTGCTAACGAAGGGAAGGGGGAGGAGTCCGGTGACGTTGAAGTTCTGATTGAACGTAACGCGTATGGGGGAGGAGCTACGCAGGATGTCACCCGCTGCTGCCCTACGGAACTAACACGCTTGTTGGCTTTACATGCTGTGTTTTTATCATCTTTATGTGAGTAGTTTGTGTTTGAACACAAAAATGAAATCTTATACTTAAGCGGTGAGCACTTAGATCTTTTCTTTCTACCCATGACCTGCGTCCTTGCTGAGATCTAAGGAGACGTGAGAGAAGTTTATGGTCCGTGTTATACCCTTTTGATACCCGCTTGCATGACCACCTGTTTGCACAGGGGTCCATGCCATAAGGTGAGAGCGATTAGTTAGACCGGAGGTGGAGGGATTGTCACGCTACTGTGGGAAAAAAAATTACTTTTACGTCAGTGCTACAGTTTGAATTTAAAACGTATTTGTGTGAACTGTGAAGTTAAGTCATGGATTGTGGAAACTAACTAGTGTCGGGTGATTGTATATAGTGTATACCACATTTGTGATAGAGTATTCCTGCGCTACCGTGGAGAGGGAAGGGTGGGGGATGGGAGGGAAGGGTTGACTGAGGGGGGACTGCTGCAAGCACCGAATGTAGGTCAGACCGTACCTACTGAACAATGTATAGAAAAGTGGGGGTGATGCTGCGCTGTTCCCCAGGGGAATGTATAATGCCGCGTACACACGTGCGGACTTTTGCCGGCGGACTTAGTCCAGCGGACAATCCCGCGGGACTTTCGAGCTGGGTCCGCTGGACTTTCCGAGCGTGTGGACTTGCCCACACACGCACGGACTTCTCCAGCGGATAATCCGCCGGCCAAAAGTCCGCGGGACTTTTGAAAATGAACGGACTTGCCCACACACGGAGCAGTCCGTTCATTTCGAACGTAACTTCAGGTTACGTAGCTAGCGTAGGCAGTAAATGCCGCCGCGCTAGCTCCGCAAGCTGGCATGGATTTAAAGGGAATCCCCACGCCGAAAAAAACGGCGTGGGGGTTCCCCCCAAATCCATGTCAGACCCTCATCCGAGCACGCAGCCTGGCAGGCCAGGAAAGGGGTGGGGACGAACGAGCGCCCCCCCCTCCTGAGCCGTACCAGGCCGCGTGCCCTCAACATGGGGGGTGCCCTGGGGAAAGGGGGGCCGTGCGGCCCCCCCACCCCAAAGCACCTTGTCCCCATGTTGATGAGGACAAGGGCCTCTTCCCGACAACCCTGGCCGTTGGTTGTCGGGGTCTGCGGGCGGGGGCTTATCGGAATCTGGGAGCCCCCTTTAATAAGGGGGCCCCCAGATACCGGCCCCCCACCCTATGTGAATGAGTATGGGGTACGATGTACCCCTACCCATTCACCTAAGGTGTAAAATGTAAAGTACAAAAACACACACACTTTTGAAAAAATATTTTATTGCACTGCTCCGGGGGTCTTCTTCCGTCTTGGGGGGTCTTCTCGCCGGACTCCTCCGCTCTCTTCTGCTCTTTTACCTAGCTCTTTCACGAGGGGAGGAGTCCGGCTACCTTCTTCGTCGTCGCCGCCGTCGTCTGGGGGTCTCGATCCGCCTTCGGGGGTCTTCCGGTGGTCTCTTCTGTTCTTGCGGCGGTCGTCGTCTTCCGCGCCGCCGGCGCCTTCTTCTTCTTGTCTTTCTTCTTGTCCTTCTTCTTGTCCTTCTTGTTCTTCTTCTTCTTCCGATGTTGACCCGACGCTCTCTCTGCCCGGAATGCCTGTGCCGCTCTGCGCTCGGACTTATATAGGGACATGGGGGACAGGGTCACATGCACATGTCACATGGTGACCCTGCCCCCTTGTGTTGTCACAGTCCCGGAGGATGCTGGGACTGTGACATCGCAAGGGGGCGGGGTCACCATGTGACATGAACATGTGACCCTGTCCCCCATGTCCCTATATAAGTCTGAGCGCAGAGCGGCACAGGCATTCCGGGCAGAGAGAGCGTCGGGTCAACATCGGAAGAAGAAGAAGAACAAGAAGGACAAGAAGAAGGACAAGAAGAAGGACAAGAAGAAGAAGGCGCCGGCGGCGCGGAAGACGACGACCGCCGCAAGAACAGAAGAGACCCCCGGAAGACCCCCGAAGGCGGATCGAGACCCCCAGACGACGGCGGCGACGACGAAGAAGGTAGCCGGACTCCCCCCGCTCGTGAAAGAGCTAGGTAAAAGAGCAGAAGAGAGCGGAGGAGTCCGGCGAGAAGACCCCCCAAGACGGAAGAAGACCCCCGGAGCAGTGCAATAAAATATTTTTTCAAAAGTGTGTGTGTTTTTGTACTTTACATTTTACACCTTAGGTGAATGGGTAGGGGTACATCGTACCCCATACTCATTCACATAGGGTGGGGGGCCGGTATCTGGGGCCCCCTTATTAAAGGGGGCTCCCAGATTCCGATAAGCCCCCGCCCGCAGACCCCGACAACCAACGGCCAGGGTTGTCGGGAAGAGGCCCTTGTCCTCATCAACATGGGGACAAGGTGCTTTGGGGTGGGGGGGGGCCGCACGGCCCCCCTTTCCCCAGGGCACCCCCCATGTTGAGGGCACGCGGCCTGGTACGGCTCAGGAGGGGGGGGGGGGCGCTCGTTCGTCCCCACCCCTTTCCTGGCCTGCCAGGCTGCGTGCTCGGATGAGGGTCTGACATGGATTTGGGGGGAACCCTCACGCCGTTTTTTTCGGCGTGGGGATTCCCTTTAAATCCATGCCAGGTCACGGAGCTAGCGCGGCGGCAGTAACTGCCTACGCTAGCTACGTAACCTGAAGTCACGTGCTAAATGAACGGACTTGCCGATGAGACATAAAAAATATCAATAAAATATATTAGGTGAACATATGGTGTAGATCAATATAAAATATAAAGTGCATGCTGCAAAGAATAAATATATATAACCGCGACGTGTCGGTATATATAGTAAAACTGTGAGGTGCTGGTATATATAATAACACTGGCTATGCGATACAGTGTAGAAAAAAGTTGATATCTCAATCTGCGGAGTGTGATGATAAGATGATAGTGCAGAAAGTAAGATGCACTGACAAGAATAAAAAATTAAACAGTGAATGAAAGTGCACAATGCATTTAAGGTGCAGATAGTGAAGCATAAGTGGAGCTAGTCTGCTTGACTAGAGAGAGTTATACATATATAGATATGCACAAAAAAAACTGGGTTGCAAAAAAAAAAAATGCTGAATGCGATTTGCAAAAAACTGAGTCGCAAAAAAACGCAGAATGCGATTTAACAGAAAAAATGCGATTTCAACAGAAAAAAATGCAAAATAGAGTAGCACAAAGTTGTTATATAAGAACAAGGCTGGAAATTAATATCCGTAGAGGTAAATGTGACCAAAATTAAGTAGCATGCACATAGGTCCGTGATTTAGAGAAAAAGTCCTTGACAGTTTGATAACTGTGATTACAAATCTCGGTGTAAGTGATATGATCCTTATACAGAAGTGGTGTATACCACATTTACCACTGACTAATGCAGAGTTGCAATGCAAGGAGATCAGCTAAAAGTAGTTGGATCTGTATGTGCGTTATATTTAATCGAAATTAGTCGATTAATCGATTTAAAAAAAAAAAACGATTAATCGAACACAAAAATTGTAATCAGTAACAGCCCTAGTTATATTTCATTGTGTGCATTAAGTTAATTTCAATATATTTTTTTACTGAAATTATATATTTGATAAACAGCTTTGTGACGTAAAAAAAAAAAAAAAAACGTGCGTGTTAAAAACGACCATGTTTTTATTTCTATGGGTTCTCTGCTTTTAGAACATATAAGGCTTTGGGGTTTTAAATGCATTTTCAGGTAAAAAAAAAATGTACAAAAATCCAAAACAGATGAGAATTTCCCTTAATTTAACTATACAATCTCATTTTTTTTTTGGAAGTTTTTACTGTTTAGCAAATTGTTTGTCAATTAAAAAAAAACATAATTCCCTGAGATTGCAGACCTGCCACCTGCTCCTCTAATAATAAGTCCCTTATGGATTTCTTTTTAATATAAAACTACAGAACGTTCACTTGTTATGTATAATGCCAACATGTAATTAGTCCAATTAGCAAGCAAGTACCCAGAAAGGCACCAATTTAGAGATGCTTAGCAAAGGAACCATCAAAGAACAGGTAATACAGAGAACAGTTGCAAGAAACAAATTGCATAGATTGTACAGAGGATGTTGTGGGATTAAAGGGGAGGCCAAACATTGGATATAGCAATTGCAAACAATAGTTACATTAGTTAGATTGGAAAATAAAATTAAACCTAAAATTATTAATTATAGTAATTCCAAAAATACAACCCAAATGTATTAATTACCGTATTTTAGACATGTGCAATTCGTTTCGTTTTTTTTTTTTTCGTTTTCCGTTAAAATTCGTTATATTCGTTCATTCGTTATCGTACGAATGAACGAATGATTCGCTAAAAATTTTAACGAATAATCGAATCGAACGAATACGAAAAACAACGAAAATCCGAAATAACCAAATTAGAAACGAAAGAAGAAAATCCGAAAAACGAAAACAGGAACAACGAAAATCAAAATGAACGAAAAAATTCGTACATTCATAACTTATTTTTTTTTGAATTGGTAATTTTCCGTGTCCCTTACAATGGCGCTGCTTAACGTGCTTGGAATGGATTGAACGAAAAAATTCGTAGATTCGTAACTTTTTTTTTCGATTCGTAATTTTCCGTGTCTCTTACAATGTAATAATAGCATACACATTACATAACATTATGAATTATGCTCCGATTACGAATCTACGAAAACAATGTTACGAAAGTACGAATAAATCAATCTTACGAAAGTACGAATGTAACTAAATCTCCGAAAATACGAATGCGTCCGAATTTCGAATAAACGAAAATGAAACTAACGGAAAAACGAATCAACGAAAAAATAACTCTTAAGAAAATACGAATCGTTACGAATACGAACACCGACGGCTTACGAATTTACGAATCGTTATGAATCAACAGAAACGAACAGAAACGAAACGAAAATAAACAAATTTTTCTATTGTGCACATGTCTACCGTATTTATCGGCGTATAACACGCACTCCAAGTTTAGGAGGGCATTTTAAGGAAAAAAAGTTTTAGGAGGGAAGTTTAGGAAAAAAAAACGTACATTTAAGCGTCATTTGCAGCTTGCCCAGCGCCATTTGCAGCTTGCCCAGCGCCATTTGCAGCTTGCCCAGTGTCATTTGCAGCTTGCCCAGTGTCATTTGCAGCTTGCCCAGCGTCATTTGCAGCTTGCCCAGTGTGATTTGCAGCTTGCCCAGCGTCATTTGCAGCTTGCCCAGTGTGATTTGCAGCTTGCCAGCGCCATTTGCAGCTCGCCCAGCGCCATTTGCAGCTTGCCCAGTGTGATTTGCAGCTTGCCCAGCATCATTTGCAGCTCGCCCAGCGCCATTTGCAGCTCGCCCAGTGTCATTTGCAGCTTGCCAGCGCCATTTGCAGCTTGCCCAGCGTCATTTGCAGCTTGCCCAGTGTGATTTGCAGCTTGCCCAACGCCATTTGCAGCTCGCCCAGCGCCATTTGCAGCTCGCCCAGTGTCATTTGCAGCTTGCCAGCGCCATTTGCAGCTTGCCAGCATCATTTGCAGCTTGCCCAGTGTCATTTGCAGCTTGCCCACGTTTAAATTTCCCGCCGCCGAGACAGGCCGCGCAAGCGCCGCCGAAAAAGACAGAGCAAACGCCGCCGAAAAGACCGAGCCGACTGTTCGGCTACGCCCGCAGTCCCGCCTCCCTGCGGTTTCGGAAGCGAGCGCAGGGAGGCGGGACTGCGAGCGGATCAGAGCAGTGGGCTCTGTCTTTTTCGTCGGCGCTCGTTCTTTTTTGGCGGCGCACGTTTTTTTTTTACGCCGCTCGCTATTTTTTGGCGCTGCTCCATTTTTTTTTGTCACATTTTTTTGGGGGATTGGCGTATAACACGCACCCACGATTTCCCCCCGATTTTAAGGGGGGGAAAGTGCGTGTTATACGCCGATAAATACGGTATAGTATTCTAAAAAATGCAACCTAAAATTATTAATGTGTATCTTGAATATAACCCCCACCAGACTTATATGACAATCTCGGTCCAAATTGTATCCTTTACCTTTTGAAGTTTTTGTTGTAGACTAATACAAATAATACAAAATTTGAAATCATGACCCAGGGTAATGATCCCCTTCACAAGGACAAAGGACA
>CM053026.1:13875060-13931629 GCA_028564925.1 Lithobates sylvaticus | reverse complement strand
TGTTCATTCATAAAAAGCAAGCACTGCGGGGCTGTGTGATCCATCTGCCAAGGCTGTGGATGTTTATAAGCAGCCATAGATAGATCACACAGCACCGCAGGCTGTGTGATCTTTTGTAAATGGCAGCACTACTCTCCAGAGTGGCCCCTTCTACAAGAGACCAGAGCTGTCACTCCCAAATCCATCTTCTTTCTACTCATGTTTTTGGACAGTGGGGGGGGGCAAACTGGGGTGGGAGTCCCCTGTTGGGTTAAATAAAAGATCAAAAAGTTTAGTTGGGCTTCTTCTTTAAAGGCAGCCGCTGATCCAAACCATGAGGTAGCTCCTGATGCTTAGCCTGTTTGGTCTACTCACTTAGCAAGTCTTCAGAGACAGGGCAAGGGCTGAGGCAATGCCAATGGCTCTGAACCTGGAAAGTGTTCCACAGCTGACTTGGAACCAGAACAAGGACTGGCAAGTGCCTTACATGGGACCCAGTGCCTGAAGGTCTCCTCAATGTCCAATCTAGTGACACTTCAAAGACTGCTCTAGTTAGCTACTACCATAGTAACCAGCTTAAGCAATAATGTCTTGATTGAAGAACAATATTGAGGAAATGATAAAAAATTGATTGGTCTTTTCCCAGCAGAGCTAAAGTAGAGACGTCCGCCTAGGACAATAGCAAAATACTTAGGCATGCTCAGTGGGAGGGGATATCCTGGGCTGGCCTATAGTTTTTTTTCATTTGCCAGTGTCCAATCCTCCCATAGGCAGCATTATCATCAAGGTTACAGTCTTCCTGTGCTCCTTGATGGATGAGAAAGAAATAATGTTAGATCGGAACTTCAGGCAAAGCGTTAAATACAGGGCCAAAACACATGGAATTAAAACCCCTAGGAGACATACCGTAACGGGACCCTTGAAGATTAATTTCAATTAATTGAGTCACTGTATCATTTGCATTTGATCTGCCTGCTATAGAGAGAGGTGAGTACATGATTTCATGGTTGATCATTTTTATTATTGTTACTCTCCATCCACACAGAGCTCTTGGAGCGTCTTTCATGGAAAAAGCAGTGTGTCAACAAGCAGTTCGCAACCGGTCAACATTGTGCGCCCTCTACACCCACCCTCCAGCCAAGCGACCAAATCCTTCATACAGCTGAAGCCATCCAGACCACCTCCACCAGCCAAATCATCTCCCATCATTCCAGCAAAACAGGAGAGCCAGCTCAGCAAGCTTCTACCGCCAAAGAAACCACTCCCCACCTGCCCTGTCCGCACTCCGCAGGTACTTTCAGCTTTCCATCCACTGAGAAAAAGTCAAAGAGTCCATCCACCCAAAAAGTCATAATTTAAGTATAGCGGTGGGGGCTTAGTCTCTTTTTATCTTCTTTTACTTCTTGATGACTCCAGCAGTGAGATCTTCAAGACCAGGGCCTGATTCACCACTAGGCCACATAGGCACACAGGACTGCCAAGGGCAGCACCAGCAATTCTCATTGAAATTTTGCTCAATTTCTGTCTGTTTCATTTCTCTAAATCTGCTCTTCTGTCTCCAGCTAAATCCCCCTCGAAAGCCATTGCCTGGAAACCCAATCCAGAAGAAGGACTGTTTACTTGTGATGACACCAGCCAACAGCAGACCCCTCATCACTCAATCCGCCACCCAACTTAAAGGACACCACCGGTAGGTATTGAATTCCCTGAAACCATACACCCTACTTAGCTGTAGTTTTGTTAAAGGTACACATGTATTTTAAGTGCTATTGCAACTTGATCAGTCCCGTTTTCTCTTGCTCTGTGTTCTTAGGCCAAAGCCAGGAAGCAAAGTTCAAGCAGCGGCAGCAGCGTTCCTCCAGAAACAATGACACGCAAGGTACTTGTAGTGATTTGCTCCACCAAGGGCCAGGAGGGACAACGTCCTGACATTTGCACTATTAGGATGAGATTACCCCTTCACATCCTTGAATGACATGTTCTCAGACTGGGTGGACATTGCTGAGAGAATAGAGAAGTGATGACCTTCAGACAACTGAGCCCACGATGTGGTGCACCACACTGAGAGGAACCTCACAAGCCTGTGGTCTTCCTGGTTTCCTCAGCCACCTCCTGTAATAATAGCACTGAACCCTGGAATAATGTCTTCAGACGTGACTTATGGAAGGATATCTTGATGGGTTGTCTGTCGTACTGGACGTTTTCTAGAAGGAAACATCTCCTTCTTCTGCGAAAGAGTTTTGTTCTCCATAACCAACCTAGACTTGTGGGACCACTCATGAGATCTTACGGAATTCTTGTCTTTGTGACCAAGAAAATTAACATTCCCTTCTTTCATAAGGCATTATTTCGGAATACATATTATTGAATGCCAGTCATGCCTTGCAACCATTGACTATGGTTATTGTCTTGTTTAATACCTTCATCATTTCCTATCAGAATTATACTCTGGTCTGGTCATGGTATAGTTAGTAGTAGTTACTCCACGTTCTACTAAACTTCTTCTGTAATCTGAAGATTTTTCACAACTCATACACAACTTATATATACCAGCTTTGTTGTATGAGTAGCTAAATGTCCTCAACATTTCAGAACAAGTCTAGTCGTATGCGATTAACTACTACTAGGTGTCCCTCATAACTTCACCCCATTGCCCAACAAACCCTGTAGAAATGGTATCTGTTTGAGTTAACGCCCTCATTATGACTGCCCAAACTACATGTTAAAGGATATAAAACATCTCAAATGGTCCATCTCGCCAATGAATGTGAGCTCAAGCATAAAGACGAAGCGGTGCCTTTGGTCCTGTTAATCCAATATGATCTTTATTGTGTGTTTCTCAAGCATCCTATGAAGTTAAATCATGAGTCCTTCATGAACCAGCTAGCTGGGTACATGGTTTTCAGACTTTCAAAAATTGTATCTGTTTGAGTAAATCCCTCAATATGACTGCCAAAGCTACACGTAAAGGATATGAAACTTCTCAAATGGTCCATCTAGCCAATGGATGTGAGGTCAAGCATAAAGACGAAGACGTGCCTTATATCCTGTTGACCCAATATGATCTTTATTGGTGTGTCTCAAGCATCCTATGTAGTTGAATCATGAGTCCTTCATGAACCAGCTAGCTGGGTACATGGTTTCCAGACTTTCAAAAATGTTATCTGAATGAACCCCTCATTATGACTGCGAAGGATATTAAAACATCTCAAATGGTCCATCTCACCAATGGTTGTGAGGTAAAGCATAAAGACGAACACGTGCTTTATGTCCTGTTGACCCAATATGATCTTTAATGGTGTGTCCCAAGCATCCTATGTAGTTAAATCATGAGTCCTTCATGAACCAGCAAGCTGGGTACATGGTTTCCACACTTAAAAAAATTGTATCTGAATGAACCCCTCATTATGACTGCTAAGGCTACACATAAAGGATATGAAACATCTCAAATGGTCCATCTAGCCAATGGATGTGAGGTCACGCACAAAGACGAAGAAGTGCCTTATGTCCTGTTGACCCAATATGATCTTTAATGGTGTGTCTCAAGCATCCTATGTAGTTGAATCATGAGTCCTTCATGAACCAGCTAGCTGGGTACATGGTTTCCAGACTTACAAAAATTGTATCTGAATGAACCCCTCATTATGACTGCTAAGGCTACACATAAAGGATATTAAAACATCTCAAATGGTCCATCTCACCAATGGATTGAGGTCAAGCATAAAGACGAAGACGTGCCTTATGTCCTGTTGACCCAATATGATCTTTATTGGTGTTTCTCAAGTATCCTATGTAGTTAAATCATGAGTCCTTCATGAACCAGCCAGTTGGGTACATGGTTTCCAGACTTTCAAAAATTGTATCTGTTTGAGTAAATCCCTCAATATGACTGCCAAAGCTACACGTAAAGGATATGAGACATCTCAAATGGTTTCATCTGTGTGAAAGCAGTGGTCTCTCTGCAGAGGTCTATCATGCCCCATGCTAAATCAGACGTTCTACGTCTTCAGAGAAGTGTATACTCACATGCAACCATATCCTTTAATTCATTCACTTTGTATGCAGTACCTATGGCTCCCGGTTGCCGAAATACGGTCATATTTTTACGTAATTCGTCCCAATATCCATGTGCAAGAGCCCTAATGCTGGCAATCGATGTACGATTCAATAAAAAATGATTCAATCCGCAAAAAATCAAATATAAAAAGCAACCACAGAGTGGAAAAGCCTGTCCCCTGCCAGCATGCTCGCTGTATGAAAGCAGTGGTCTCTCTACAGAGGTCTGAATGCTCCAAACACACAAGGATGGAAACAAAACGTGTTTTATATCATTTATTATAATTACTTAATATGACCCTTTATACAAAAATGTGTTTTTATAAAAAAAAATTATAAATTTATTTACTTATTAAAAATGAAATATGAATGCCAATATATTAAAAAAAAAAAAAGTATCAATACAAAATAAGTTAAGAGACTGAGACGTGATTGGTTGTGGCAGATGATGCGTCTCTCAGGCCGTATTATTGTGTGTCCCATCGTACCCGGATAGTATAGATTGTCAGTCTGTTATGTGTATCCTGCGGGTCTATAGAGGGTTCCGCACTGATATCCTCAGCCCGATCATAGGAATCCCCACCCCCCCCCCTTCCCGGAATCCGACCCCAGCCTGTTGCCCCAGGACTGCCAGGTACCCCCCCCCCCCCCCAATATTAAGAGATGTTTACAAGGCTTGTGCTCTCTGAGCCAAATCTTCATGGGAAGTGCAAAGACTTTTTTGTACTGCTATTTAATTGCGTGGTACTGAGAATTTTACTTTTATTAAAAATAAAGTTTTTTTTATACATATATATATATACAGCTGATGTGTGACGTGTTTCATTTCGGCCACTTGTAGTGATTTACAGTGACTTCTATGCTGCTGGGATTGGAATTTAGGCCTTCTTATATTGCATAGGGCAGGTCTGTGATTCTCCTCCAACAGAGTGCAAAACCATTGTACAGAGCAGGTAAGTATACCAAAACAAAAAAAAACAAGGCTCTAAAACCATTTTAGCCGGTTCCTGCCCGTCCTCTGGGCGAATTACACCGGGGCCGGCCTCTCGTCTCTCCGGGTGGACGTCATATGATGTCCTTCAGGATCGCGCCTCGGGCGCGGCCACGGACCCCCCCACCCGGTGGCATGATCTGTTACCGGTTGCGTCCACCGGACACAGCCGATGTCTGATCACTGTACCGGTGGCCCACTGCCGGTATCATGTGACCCACCTGTAACCAATCACAGCAGGTCACATGACAGTTGTAAACAATGGATGGCTTCCTTTCATGCCATCCATTGTATACAATTGTATTGCTAGCTGTGATTGGTCACAGTGATCACATGGTACAGACAGGGCCAATCACAGCTAATCACAGCAAAACAAACTGAATGAATCAATTTCAGTTGGTAAAATGCGTGCATATTTAGTTATTTATTTATTTTAGGTACTTGTATAGCGCCGTCAATTTACGCAGCGCTTTACATATACATTGTACATTCAAGGAGCTTAAACTCTAATGCCCTGTACACACGATAGGATTTTCCGACAACAAAATCCATGTTTTTTTTCAGACGGATGTTGGCTCAAACTTGTCTTGCATACACACGGTCACGCAAAGTTGGTCGGAAATTTCCGAACGTCAAGAACGCGGTGACGTACAACAAGTACGACGAGCCGAGAAAAATGAAGTTCAATAGCCAGTGCGGCTCTTCTGCTTGATTCCGAGCATGCGTGGCACTTTGTGCGTCGGGAATTGTGTACACGCGATCGGAATTTACGACAACGTGTTTTGTTGTCGGGAAATTTGAGAACCAGATCTCAAATTTTGTATGTTGGAAATTCCGATGGAGCCTACACACGGTCAGAAATTTCCGACAACAAGCTCCGATCGCACAATTGCCGTCGGAAAGGTCAGACCGTATGTAGGCGGCATAAGGTCCCTAACTCACATTAATATTAGGGCTGTTACTGATTAAAATTTTCATGTTCGATGAATCGATTTTATTTTTAATCGATTAATCGACTAATTTCGATTAATTATAACGCACATACAGATCCAACTACTTTTAGCTGATCTCCTTGCATTGCAACTCTGCATTAGTCAGTGGTAAATGTGGTATACACTATATACAATCACCCGACACTAGTTAGTTTCCACAATCCATGACTTAACTTCACAGTTCACACAAATACGTTTTAAATTCAAACTGTAGCACTGATGTAAGTAATTTTTTTCCCACAGTAGTGTGACAATCCCTCCACCTCCGGTCTAACTAATCACTCTCACCTTATGGCATGGACCCCTGTGCAAACAGGTGGTCATGCAGGCGGGTATCAAAAGGGTATAACACGGACCATAAACTTCTCTCCCGTCTCCTTAGATCTCAGCAAGGACGCAGGTCATGGGTAGAAAGAAAAGATCTAAGTGCTCACCACTTAAGTATAAGATTACATTTTTGTGTTCAAAAACTAACTAACAACTACTCACATAAAGATGATAAAAACACAGCATGTAAAGCCGACAATTGTGTTAGTTCCGTAGGGCAGCTGGTGACGTCATGCATTGCTCCTCCCCGTATGCGTTACGTTCAATGAGAACTTCAACGTCACCGAACTCCTCCTTCCCTTCGTTAGCAGACGGAGGCACTTGGGGAAGGGGGGAGGAGTCCGGTGACGTCGATGTCCGTGACGTCACCAGGTCTCCGACGGAACTCCCTGAAGACCCGGAAGACGGCGGAGAGGTGAGTACTGATCAAAAAAAATTTGATCGATCAAAAAAATTAACGATTAATCGAGGAATTAATCTTTAATTTACACAGCCCTAATTAATATATACACATACTAGGGACAATTTAGACAGGATCCAATTAACCTCCCAGCATGTCTTTGGAGCAATGATATTCATTGCTATCAGCAAACAATGTGTAAAAAAAAAAATACTGAGCACTTCCCCAGAGTAGTGCAGTGCTGCTATGGTAACATTATATTGCTCTGGTCAAAGTGTGTTAAAAAAAAAAAAAAATCATTAAAAAAATATAATAAAAAATTGAAAAAAATAATAATATTTTTTCGTACTATCACCAGTCAGTGTCCTGATCACCACCACACCAGTTATATGATGACGCTGTACTGCACTGGTGACAGTATGTAAAAAAAATATATATTTTTTTTCATTTTCCAAAAAATTACAACTTCAAACTCACCATGCCTCTTACTAAATACCCTGGACTGTCTACTTTCCAAAAAGGGGTCATTCGAGGGGTATTTGTACTGTCCTGGCATTTTAGGGGCCTCAAGAAATGAGAGGCCGCCGGTACATCAGGATTGATCAATTTTCACATATATCTCTTAGTTTGTTGGACTCTATAACTTTCCTGCAGGCTAAAAAATAAACACTGATTTGGGTTATTTTTTTTTTAACAAAGAATTGTAGCAGAATACATTTTGGCCTCAATTTATTTATTTGAAATTTTTTATTACAGAAACAAAGAAAAACTTGTTTTATTTTTTTTTTTTTTTTTATTTTTTTTAGAGATCTTGCACTCCTCCACCTTCCGTTTGAGGATGTCCCACAGATGCTCAATAGGGTTTAGGTCTGGAGACATGCTTGGCCAGTCCATCACCTTTACCCTCAGCTTCTTTAGCAACACAGTGGTCATTTTGGAGGTGTGTTTGGGGTGGTTATGTTGGAATACTGCCCTGCGGCCCAGTCTCTGAAGCTTTTACAGACACATGATCTTTAATGGCATCCCAGTCTTAGTCCGTAGGGTTCAATATTGCGTTGGCCCTCCCTTTGCAGCTATAACAGCTTCAACTCTTCTGGGAAGGCCGTCCACAAGGTTTAGGAGGGTGTCTATGGGAATGTTTGACCATTCTTCCAGAAGCGCATTTGTAAGGTCAGGCACTGATGTTGGATGAGAAGGCCTGGCTCGCAGTCTCCGCTCTAATTCCCCCCAAAGGTGTTCTATTGGTAGGGGTGCAGGCCAGTCAAGTTCCTCCATCCCCAAACTCGCTCAAGTCTTTATGGATCTTGCTTTGTGCACTGGTCCAGATCATTTGGTGGAGGGCACTAGTAAACAAAACTTAATACTTGCGCCAAAGAGTACTATAAAAAACGCATAACACCATGCAATAGTTAATAAACAAATACTGCTGCTGCTACCTAAAAAAGTTAAAAAACCTTAAATATGATATACTGTGAAATAAGGCTGCGCTAGCAGATGTGAATCACCACTAGGGGTGTAAGTGAGGCAAACAAAACAATGAAAATTGCAACTTATAGTGACAAAATTGCTAATACACGTGACTCACCACTGGAGGTGGTGCAAATATTGCGACTGTGATTACTAATATACCACTGTGAGTATAAGTGAGAAAACCTTGCTTTACAAAACAAACAGTATAAGCAACAATAAATTAAAAGTCAATATTGCAGGTTGGGATAAATTGCAGGTGATCCTGAAGGGATGATCCCCTAGAGAACCCTACTCACCAGAACAATGTGACCCACGGCTTTGCAGTCCTAGGGTCTAAATGAGCTATAATGAAGTGGTGAGATGGGTGATGTCAGGAATCCAGAAAATACTTCAAATAATCCAATGGAGACTCCGGTTGAATATGGGTGCCGTAAAGAGGAAAGAAAGAACAAGCATGTGTGGTATCGCCGTGCTAAACCTCTAAGTGCTAAACAATAGTAACTCACTACTGAGCAGACTTGGATCAGCGAGTTCCGGGTGCGCTGTTGGCGTGCGCTCCAAACGGAACAGGAAGCAGGCGTCACTGGCTTACTGGCCGGAAATTGCGTCTACGCGTTTCGCCCCTCCTCCAGGGCGTCATCAAGGACATCACTTCCGGCTAGTGTTGGAAGTATTTTATATGCTAAGCGGCTGGCGCCTCCCAGTTAACCAGCCAATCCGGAGATTGAACTGATTGAGACTTTTACTTCCGGATTACATCATATCCTCTAGTCAATTGCTCATTGAAAAACTTTAATAACAAATGGACAAATTGACAGAACATGATGGGAAGATATAAAAGTATAAGACATTTCATGTATTATTACAAATGTTCTAAAAACAATTGAAAAGCAATTGACAATGATGGGATTTTGCGTATACACATAAATAGATAAATGCAAGGATGAAAAAATATATAAAAAATAAAGATAAATAAAATAAAAAAGAATGAAAATAAAAAGAATAAAAATAAAAATAAAATTAAATGAATAAAATAAAAATAAAAAATAAAATAAAATAAAAAAAAAATAAAAAGAAAATAAAATGAATCAAAATAGAAATGAAAATAGAAAAAAATAAAAATAAAAATAAAAATAAAAGGAAAATGAAAAATATAAAAATAAATATAAAATAAAAATGATAGAAAAAATAAATAAAAAAAAAAAAAAAAAAAAAAAATAAAAATAAAAAAAAAGAAAAAAAAAAATAAAATAAAAAAAAAATAAAAAATAAAAAAAATAAAATTAAAAAATAAAAATAAATAAAAAAAATATAAAATAAAAATTGGAGAATTTAAAATAAGAATAAAATTACCAGTTTGACAGAAAACAGTTTAAATCTAGATCAATATTAAGGCCTTGTGGATGGAGAGTGCCTAATCTATGGATCCATTGGGTTTCATTTCTCGATATTGCCTGTTTTAGATTGGAACCTCGCCAGTGGGGTTCCACCCTGTCTATGCCACAAAATCTCAAACCTCGAGGGTCACGATTGTGATGAAGTCTGAAATGATTGGATAGACTATGATGTTTGAAACCCTTTTTAATTCTGTTAACATGTTCTCTTAGTCTGATGCCCAATTTTCGAGTGGTCCTGCCCACGTACTGAAGGTCGCAGGGACAGGCCAACAAATAGGTGACGTGGGTGGTCGCACAAGTGATAAATTTTTTTATTTCGTACGTTTTATCTTGGGTCAAAGATGTAAATTGTGTTGTCTTTCGCACTCTATGTTTAGAAGTGCGACAAACAACACATCTACCACAGCTATAAAAGCCAGTTTGGTCCAAGAATGTTAATGACTTTTTGGGGGGATTAACAACATTGTGTGCCAACTGAAGTCGCAATGTAGGTGGTTTAGTATAAATGAATTGAGGCACTTGGGGAAGGATTTTATTAAGTTCTCGATCTTTAAGTAATAGTGGCCAATGATTTTTCAAATTTTTTTCAAACTGTTTATACTGTCTAGTAAAACCAGTCATGAATGCAGTACTATATTCTTTTTTGGGGGTCTTAGTGCCATTCAAAAGGGACTCTCTTGTTAAGTTACGAATATTATCTCTGGTAATAAGCAGTTCATTGTGGTTGTAGCCTTTCTCTTCGAATCTCTTACAGATGATATCACTTTGGATTTCATAATCATTGATGTTTTTACAGTTTCTACGAATTCTTAAAAGTTGGCTTTTAGGTATCCCACTAAGCCATCTAGGGTGATGGCAACTACTTAGGGGTATATACCCATTACGGTCTACTTCTTTAAAGAAGGTCCGTGTGGAAAGCCTACCATATTCCTTGTAGATCACGAGATCCAAAAAATTAACCGACTCTACACTAGAAACCTCAGTGAAAGAGATCCCATAAGAATTGGTACCTATCCTATTCAAAAAATGCAAAAAACTATCTTTTGATCCTGCCCAAATGACAAAAATTTCGTCGATATACCGCTTATAGAACCTTAAGTGGGGGATATCCTGGCCATATATGGCCTGTGATTCCCACCAACTCATAAAAAGATTGGCAACTGAGGGAGCGTATTTTGCACCCATTGCTACTCCTTTCCTTTGTCTATAATATTTTCCTTCGTGCCAAAAAAAGTTATGGCTCATAGCCAACTCCAGAGATTCCAAAATAAAGTCCTTCTGTTTAGATTTGACTGTGGTATCATCTAAGGCCCACTTGACTGCCTGTAATGCATCATTCTGCCGAATATTAGTATAAAGCGAATTCACATCTATGCTGGCCAAAATGTGGTCATCAGCAATATCCAAAGGATCAATAAGGCCAATAAAGTCTCTACTATCCTTGAGGTACGCAGGACATTTTTGTACTAGGGGCTGCAAGAAGTGGTCGAGGTATTCACCCAATCTGGCAAACAGGGAGTCCACCCCACTAACTATGGGTCTCCCCGGTGGTTTAGTGGGATCCTTATGTATCTTCGGTAGTTGGTAAATGACCGGCACTCTGGGTGCATCAGGGATCAAATATCTATTCTCTTTTTTGTTGATTATTCCAGCTCGATGGGCAGCTCTAATTACTAATTTCAATTTGGCTTTGTACTTGTTAGTAGGGTTCCCCTTTAGCTCTTCATATGTTTCAACATCTGAAACTAGACGATTTAGTTCAGTAAGATAATCGTCTTTATTCAGAATGACAACCCCCCCCCCCCCCCCTTTATCTGCCTGTCTGATAACTATATTTTTATTGTGTTCTAATAATGATAGACCTTTTAAAATGTCTTTCTTTTGTCTACTAGGACGAATGTTGAGATGTTTCAGATCCTGCTCAACTAGGGACTTGAACACCTCAACGAAATGGTTATTGGACACCTTAGGGTTGAAAACAGAATTGTTTCTCAAATTGGTATGGATATATTCCTCATTCGAGTCTTTGGAAGATAAACTGTTTCTAACAAAAAAAATTTTAATATTAATCTTACGAATAAACTTCTGAAAATCAATAAAAACATTAAATTTGTTAAAATCTTTGTCAATTGCATATTTAAGTCCTAGTTGGAGGACTTTATTTTCATCATCTGAGAAAATGGCATCACTCAGATTAAAAATGCCAGCTGCTAGGTTTCTCGTTTTCTCTTTCCGTTTCCCCCCTCGGCATCCTCTGGTTCTCCGTTTCTTGGATCCTGAGGGAAGGGTAATTGGGCCATGGGATACCACGGTCTCCATTCTTCCTCCCTCTGATCCTGAGGATGGTTGCCCCTCCCACGGCTTCTGGGATTGGAGCCTCCTCTGGCTCGCCAGGGGGGACCTCCATAACCCCTTTTGTGAAAATCCCCTCTTTGGTTGCTGGGGTATCCACCCCTACCTCTAGGGGGGTATTGGTTATAATAATATGGGGTCCAAGAAGGGCCTCCATAGCCACCTCTGTTGTCCTGTCCTCTATAATTGGAAGGACCTGAGGGCTGTTGAGAGTATTCCTGTCTCAAGGGTTCAAACCTATTTGAGACGGGAACTACATATTGGGGCGCTGGAGATTGGGTTGACCCTTTACTTCTCTGAGTGGAGTTATTCCATTGGCCCTCATATTGGACATGGCGGACAGGAGTTTTTGGAGGTACCAACCCAGCATCCATGTCCGACACATCATCACCCGGGATGCTGGATGGGTCCTCTGCCAACTCCTGCCATCTGTATACCTTATTGGATTTGTAATCATTGATATCTCTGACATATTTTTTCATTTTTTTCTTTTGTAAATTTTTGTCTAATTTGGTGACAAAATCCTGCAGTTGTTTCATTTTTTCTTTATAGTTGCCTGAACTAATAGAAGGTCCTAGTTTTGACTTGACAGCATTAATATTAGCCTCCAATAGTTTGAGTTTTTTCTCCTTTCTTGCTATGATAATTTGTAACAATTTCTTTTCAGCATGGTTAAAGAAAGAGAACCACTCATCTTCTAGATCTTTGTCAGTCAAGCCATCATTAGGACCTATATCCCACCTGAGTCTTCTTGGGGTGATGTTTTCTTTCAAATATTTATTGAGGGTGAAAACATCCCACCAAGTCTTAACCTGTTTGTCTAAAGCACCCTTAAGGTGTTTAAAATCTTGGTTAATGTCTGTGTTGGTGTTGGTTTGTGAGAAAAATGTGTCAGCATCAAGCTGTCTGTTATTGACAAATGAAAAAATTTCCATGGCTGCAAAGTGCACTCGAGAGGTGAGAAAAATAGTAAACAAAACTTAATACTTGCGCCAAAGAGTACTATAAAAAACGCATAACACCATGCAATAGTTAATAAACAAATACTGCTGCTGCTGCCTGAAAAAGTTAAAAAACCTTAAATATGATATACTGTGAAATAAGGCTGCGCTAGCAGATGTGAATCACCACTAGGGGTGTAAGTGAGGCAAACAAAACAATGAAAATTGCAACTTATAGTGACAAAATTGCTAATACACGTGACTCACCACTGGAGGTGGTGCTAATATTGCGACTGTGAATACTAATAACACTATAAGGCAATCATAACAATAAAAATTGCAACTTATAATGACAAAATTGCTAATACACGTGACTCACCATTAGAGGTGGTGCAAATATTGTCCTTGCTTTACAAATGCAGTCCTAGGGTCTAAATGAGCTATAATGAAGTGGTGAGATGGGTGATGTCAGGAATCCAGAAAATACTTCAAATAATCCAATGGAGACTCCGGTTGAATATGGGTGCCGTAAAGAGTAAAGAAAGAACAAGCATGTGTGGTATCGCCGTGCTAAACCTCTAAGTTTCATTTTTATTTTATTTTATTTATCTTTATTTTTTATATATTTTTTTCATCCTTGCATTTATCTATTTATGTGTATACGCAAAATCCCATCATTGTCAATTGCTTTTCAATTGTTTTTAGAACATTTGTAATAATACATGAAATGTCTTACACTTTTATATCTTCCCATCATGTTCTGTCAATTTGTCCATTTGTTATTAAAGTAATCCGGAAGTAAAAGTCTTAATCAGTTCAATCTCCGGATTGGCTGGTTAACTGGGAGGCGCCAGCCGCTTAGCATATAAATTACTTCCAACACTAGCCGGAAGTGATGTCCTTGATGACGCCCTGGAGGAGGGGCGAAACGCGTAGACGCAATTTCCGACCAGTAAGCCAGTGACGCCTGCTTCCTGTTCCGTTTGAAGCGCACGCCAACAGCGCACCCGGAACTCGCTGATCCAAGTCTGCTCAGTAGTGAGTTACTATTGTTTAGCACTTAGAGGTTTAGCACGGCGATACCACACATGCTTGTTCTTTCTTTCCTCTTTACGGCACCCATATTCAACCGGAGTCTCCATTGGATTATTTGAAGTATTTTCTGGATTCCTGACATCAACCATCTCACCACTTCATTATAGCTCATTTAGACCCTAGGACTGCAAAGCCGTGGGTCACATTGTTCTGGTGAGTAGGGTTCTCTAGGGGATCATCCCTTCAGGATCACCTGCAATTTATCCCAACCTGCAATATTGACTTTTAATTTATTGTTGCTTATACTGTTTGTTTTGTAAAGCAAGGTTTTCTCACTTATACTCACAGTGGTATATTAGTAATCACAGTCGCAATATTTGCACCACCTCTAATGGTGAGTCACGTGTATTAGCAATTTTGTCATTATAAGTTGCAATTTTTATTGTTATGATTGCCTCATAGTGTTATTAGTATTCACAGTCGCAATATTTGCACCACCTCCAGTGGTGAGTCACGTGTATTAGCAATTTTGTCACTATAAGTTGCAATTTTCATTGTTTTGTTTGCCTCACTTACACCCCTAGTGGTGATTCACATCTGCTAGCGCAGCCTTATTTCACAGTATATCATATTTAAGGTTTTTTAACTTTTTCAGGCAGCAGCAGCAGTATTTGTTTATTAACTATTGCATGGTGTTATGCGTTTTTTTCTCACAAACCAACACCAACACAGACATTAACCAAGATTTTAAACACCTTAAGGGTGCTTTAGACAAACAGGTTAAGACTTGGTGGGATGTTTTCACCCTCAATAAATATTTGAAAGAAAACATCACCCCAAGAAGACTCAGGTGGGATATAGGTCCTAATGATAGAGGACAGGGACAACAGAGGTGGCTATGGAGGCCCTTCTTGGACCCCATATTATTATAACCAATACCCCCCTAGAGGTAGGGGTGGATACCCCAGCAACCAAAGAGGGGATTTTCACAAAAGGGGTTATGGAGGTCCCCCCTGGCGAGCCAGAGGAGGCTCCAATCCCAGAAGCCGTGGGAGGGGCAACCAAAGAACCATCCTCAGGATCAGAGGGAGGAAGAATGGAGACCGTGGTATCCCATGGCCCAATTACCCTTCCCTCAGGATCCAAGAAACGGAGAACCAGAGGATGCCGAGGGGGGAAACGGAAAGAGAAAACGAGAAACCTAGCAGCTGGCATTTTTAATCTGAGTGATGCCATTTTCTCAGATGATGAAAATAAAGTCCTCCAACTAGGACTTAAATATGCAATTGACAAAGATTTTAACAAATTTAATGTTTTTATTGATTTTCAGAAGTTTATTCGTAAGATTAATATTAAAAAATTTTTTGTTAGAAACAGTTTATCTTCCAAAGACTCGAATGAGGAATATATCCATACCAATTTGAGAAACAATTCTGTTTTCAACCCTAAGGTGTCCAATAACCATTTCGTTGAGGTGTTCAAGTCCCTAGTTGAGCAGGATCTGAAACATCTCAACATTCGTCCTAGTAGACAAAAGAAAGACATTTTAAAAGGTCTATCATTATTAGAACACAATAAAAATATAGTTATCAGACAGGCAGATAAAGGGGGGGGGGGGGGGTTGTCATTCTGAATAAAGACGATTATCTTACTGAACTAAATCGTCTAGTTTCAGATGTTGAAACATATGAAGAGCTAAAGGGGAACCCTACTAACAAGTACAAAGCCAAATTGAAATTAGTAATTAGAGCTGCCCATCGAGCTGGAATAATCAACAAAAAAGAGAATAGATATTTGATCCCTGATGCACCCAGAGTGCCGGTCATTTACCAACTACCGAAGATACATAAGGATCCCACTAAACCACCGGGGAGACCCATAGTTAGTGGGGTGGACTCCCTGTTTGCCAGATTGGGTGAATACCTCGACCACTTCTTGCAGCCCCTAGTACAAAAATGTCCTGCGTACCTCAAGGATAGTAGAGACCTTATTGGCCTTATTGATCCTTTGGATATTGCTGATGACCACATTTTGGCCAGCATAGATGTGAATTCGCTTTATACTAATATTCGGCAGAATGATGCATTACAGGCAGTCAAGTGGGCCTTAGATGATACCACAGTCAAATCTAAACAGAAGGACTTTATTTTGGAATCTCTGGAGTTGGCTATGAGCCATAACTTTTTTTGGCACGAAGGAAAATATTATAGACAAAGGAAAGGAGTAGCAATGGGTGCAAAATACGCTCCCTCAGTTGCCAATCTTTTTATGAGTTGGTGGGAATCACAGGCCATATATGGCCAGGATATCCCCCACTTAAGGTTCTATAAGCGGTATATCGACGAAATTTTTGTCATTTGGGCAGGATCAAAAGATAGTTTTTTGCATTTTTTGAATAGGATAGGTACCAATTCTTATGGGATCTCTTTCACTGAGGTTTCTAGTGTAGAGTCGGTTAATTTTTTGGATCTCGTGATCTACAAGGAATATGGTAGGCTTTCCACACGGACCTTCTTTAAAGAAGTAGACCGTAATGGGTATATACCCCTAAGTAGTTGCCATCACCCTAGATGGCTTAGTGGGATACCTAAAAGCCAACTTTTAAGAATTCGTAGAAACTGTAAAAACATCAATGATTATGAAATCCAAAGTGATATCATCTGTAAGAGATTCGAAGAGAAAGGCTACAACCACAATGAACTGCTTATTACCAGAGATAATATTCGTAACTTAACAAGAGAGTCCCTTTTGAATGGCACTAAGACCCCCAAAAAAGAATATAGTACTGCATTCATGACTGGTTTTACTAGACAGTATAAACAGTTTGAAAAAAATTTGAAAAATCATTGGCCACTATTACTTAAAGATCGAGAACTTAATAAAATCCTTCCCCAAGTGCCTCAATTCATTTATACTAAACCACCTACATTGCGACTTCAGTTGGCACACAATGTTGTTAATCCCCCCAAAAAGTCATTAACATTCTTGGACCAAACTGGCTTTTATAGCTGTGGTAGATGTGTTGTTTGTCGCACTTCTAAACATAGAGTGCGAAAGACAACACAATTTACATCTTTGACCCAAGATAAAACGTACGAAATAAAAAAATTTATCACTTGTGCGACCACCCACGTCACCTATTTGTTGGCCTGTCCCTGCGACCTTCAGTACGTGGGCAGGACCACTCGAAAATTGGGCATCAGACTAAGAGAACATGTTAACAGAATTAAAAAGGGTTTCAAACATCATAGTCTATCCAATCATTTCAGACTTCATCACAATCGTGACCCTCGAGGTTTGAGATTTTGTGGCATAGACAGGGTGGAACCCCACTGGCGAGGTTCCAATCTAAAACAGGCAATATCGAGAAATGAAACCCAATGGATCCATAGATTAGGCACTCTCCATCCACAAGGCCTTAATATTGATCTAGATTTAAACTGTTTTCTGTCAAATTGGTAATTTTATTCTTATTTTAAATTCTCCAATTTTTTTTTTTATTTTTATTATTTATTTTTATTTTTATAATTATTAAATTTTATTTTTATTTTATTTTTTTTAGTTTTATTTTATTTTTTTTTTTCTTTTATTTTTATTTTTATTTTATTTTTTCTATCATTTTCATTTTTATTTTATATTATATTTTTTTTTTTATTTTATTTTTTATTTTCCATTTTTATCTTTACTTTTATTTTTATTTTTATTTTTTTTATTTTCATTTCTATTTTATTTTCTTTTTATTTTTTTTTTTTTTATTTTATTTTATTTTTATTTTTATATTTTTTAATTTTATTTTTATTTTTATTTTTTTTTTATTTTCATTCTTTTATTTTATTTATCTTTATTTTTTATATATTTTTTCATCCTTGCATTTATCTATTTATGTGTATACGCAAAATCCCATCATTGTCAATTGCTTTTCAATTGTTTTTAGAACATTTGTAATAATACATGAAATGTCTTACACTTTTATATCTTCCCATCATGTTCTGTCAATTTGTCCATTTGTTATTAAAGTTTTTCAATGAGCAATTGACTAGAGGATATGATGTAATCCGGAAGTAAAAGTCTCAATCAGTTCAATCTCCGGATTGGCTGGTTAACTGGGAGGCGCCAGCCGCTTAGCATATAAAATACTTCCAACACTAGCCGGAAGTGATGTCCTTGATGACGCCCTGGAGGAGGGGCGAAACGCGTAGACGCAATTTCCGGCCAGTAAGCCAGTGACGCCTGCTTCCTGTTCCGTTTGGAGCGCACGCCAACAGTGCACCCGGAACTCGCTGATCCAAGTCTGCTCAGTAGTGAGTTACTATTGTTTAGCACTTAGAGGTTTAGCACGGCGATACCACACATGCTTGTTCTTTCTTTCCTCTTTACGGCACCCATATTCAACCGGAGTCTCCATTGGATTATTTGAAGTATTTTCTGGATTCCTGACATCACCCATCTCACCACTTCATTATAGCTCATTTAGACCCTAGGACTGCAAAGCCGTGGGTCACATTGTTCTGGTGAGTAGGGTTCTCTAGGGGATCATCCCTTCAGGATCACCTGCAATTTATCCCAACCTGCAATATTGACTTTTAATTTATTGTTGCTTATACTGTTTGTTTTGTAAAGCAAGGTTTTCTCACTTATACTCACAGTGGTATATTAGTAATCACAGTCGCAATATTTGCACCACCTCTAGTGGTGAGTCACGTGTATTAGCAATTTTGTCATTATAAGTTGCAATTTTTATGCAATAAGGAAGGTCCATAAAGACATGGAGCTGCGAGTTTCTGTGTGTCCAGAAAGCCAACAGCAGCTTTCTGGACACACAGAAAAAAAGGTGTCCCCCGGACCAATTTGCAGCCAAGAGGACCAGGCCCCTTTTTTTTTTTTTGCGATTCGGCACTGAGTCGCTTTAACTAACAATTGCGCGGTCGTGCAACGTGGCTCCCAAACAAAATTTACGTCCTTTTTTCCCCACAAATAGAGCTTTCTTTTGGTGGTATTTGATCACCCCTGAGATTTTTATTTTTTGCGCTATAAACAAAAAAGAGCGACAATTTTGAAGAAAAAAAACAATTTTTTTTTATTTTTTGCTATAATAAATATCCCCCAAAAATATATAAAAAAAATATGTTTTCCTCAGTTTAGGCCGATACGTATTCTTCTACATATTTTTGGTAAAAAAAAAATCGCAATTAGCGATTATTGATTGGTTTGCGCAGAAGTTATAACGTTTACAAGATAGGGGATAGTTTTATAGCATTTTTATTAATATATTTTTTTTATTAGTAATGGCGGCGATCAGCGATTTTTACTGTGACTGCGACATTATGGCGGACACACATCGGACATTTTTGACACATTTTTGGGACCATTGTCATTTATACAGCAATCAATGCTATTTAAATGCACTGATTCCTGTATAAATGACACTGGCAGTGAAGGAGTTAACCAGGGGTGGCAGTGTAGGGGTTAAGTGTGCCTAGGGGTGTGTTTCTTACTGTGGGGGGGGCGTGGCTGTCAGCTAGTGAATGCTGATCTCTGCTCCAATCACAGGGAGCAGAGATCGGCGTCACTAGTTGCTTGGCAGAACGGGGAGATGCTGTCTATTTCCGCATCTCCCGTTCAGCCTTCCCGTGAGACGATCGCCCCCACCCGTCTCTATACCATAGAAGGGCGGAAGCGACGTCAAAACGTCACTTCCGCCCATACCTCTTAAAGGCACAATTTTCAAATGAAATTTTTTTTTTTTTTGCATTTAACTCCAAATATGAGATCTGAGGACTTTTTGACCCCCCAGATCTCATATATAAGAGGACCTGTCATGCTTTTTTTCTATTACAAGGGATGTTTACATTCCTTGTAATAGGAATAAAAGTGATCCCTTTTTTTTTTTTTTTTTAAAACAGTGTAAAAAATAATAAATTCAAGTAAAATAAATAAGAAAAACAAAAAAAAAATGTTTTAAAACACCCCGTCCCGACGAGCTTGTGCGCAGAAGCGAACGCATACGCGAGTAGCGCCCGCATATGAAAACGGTAGTCAAACCACACATGTGATGTATCGCCGCGATCGGTAGAGCGAGAGCAATAATTCTAGCCCTAGACCCCCTCTGTAACTCAAAAGATGCAACCTGTAGATTTTTTTAAATGCCGCTTATGGAGATTTTTGAGGGTAAAAGTTTGACACGCCATTCCACGAGCGGGCGCAATTTTGAAGCGTGACATGTTGGGTATCAATTTACTCGGCGTAACATTATCTTTTACAATACAAAAAAAAATTGGGCTAATTTTACTGTTGTCTTATTTTTTTATTCAAAAAAGTGTTTTTTTTTCCAAATAAAGTGCGCCTGTAAGACCGCTGCGCAAATACGGTGTGAAAAAAGTATTGCAATGACCTCCATTTTATTCTCTAAAGTGTTAGAACCCCCAAACATTATATATTGTTTTTTTCTAAGTAATTTTCTAGCAAAAAAAAATGTTTTAAACATGTAAACACCTAGACTATAAAACGAGGCTGGTCCTTAAGTGGTTAAGACAACTGAAGCAATGGCGCTATATATGGCGTTGCTTCAGTTGTACTGTGCCGTTCCCGCGCGCATGCACAGAGTGACGTCATCACGGCTCCGGCTAATCACAGCGCCGGAGCCGCGATACCCGGAAGTCGCTCCGGGACAACATGTCGGCGGTTGAAGGGGGAGACGTGGACCGATGCGGGGGCTTCGATCTGAGGTAAGTGATACTAGCTAATTATGACTTTGTTTTGTCTTTTCGTTTTTTTTGCTGAGGGTTTACTTCCTCTTTAACCTCTTTGCCGGGTTAGCCCCCCCCCCCAATATCAAAATTAAAAAAAACAAATCTTATGCAGTTTGTTAGATCAGGTTAGATCAACCATTGTTTGCGTTAGATCTCACACAGAAGAAGCAATTTATTTGCTGGGGGGGGGGCAAAAAATTGACCAAACTGTTAGCTATTTTGGAAGCTATTTGTTAGATTTGTTCCTCCCAGAATCTTGCTCCCGTATGCCCCCTGGGGCGCGCACTCGGGAACATCAGTGACCGCCGGGGTCCCGAGGACTCGGCGCATCACAGATCACAGCTGATAGCGGCCGTTTACCACGTGATCGCTCCGTCAAGTGACGGAGCGATCACATGTACACAAACCGGCGTCACGTCATGAGGCCGGTTCCTCCTTCTCCTCTCTGTACCGATCGGTACAGAGAGGGGAGAAGCGGAAAGGGATGAGACGGGACCAGCGCTGTGGGCTGGATGTGTAGTGCCCACAGCGCTGGTCAGTGACAGCAATACACTGCCACCACTGTGCAACGCTCTGCCACCACTGTGCAACGCTCTGCCACCACTGTGCAACGCTCTGCCACCACTGTGCAACGCTCTGCCACCACTGTGCAATGCTCTGCCACCACTGTGCAATGATCTGCCACCACTGTGCAACGCTCTGCCACCACTGTGCAACGCTCTGCCACCACTGTGCAACGCTCTGCCACCACTGTGCAATGCTCTGCCACCACTGTGCAATGATCTGCCACCACTGTGCAATGCTCTGCCCCCACTGTGCAATGCTCTGCCACCACTGTGCAATACTCTGCCCCCACTGTGCAATACTCTGCCCCTACTGTGCAATACTCTGCCCCCACTGTGCAATACTCTGTCCCCACTGTCCAATACTCTGCCACCACTGTGCAATACTCTGTCCCCACTGTGCAATACTCTGTCCCCACTGTGCAATACTCTGCCACCACTGTGCAACGCTCTGCCACCACTGTGCAACGCTCTGCCACCACTGTGCAACGCTCTGCCACCACTGTGCAATGCTCTGCCACCACTGTGCAATGATCTGCCACCACTGTGCAACGCTCTGCCACCACTGTGCAACGCTCTGCCACCACTGTGCAACGCTCTGCCACCACTGTGCAATGCTCTGCCACCACTGTGCAATGATCTGCCACCACTGTGCAATGCTCTGCCCCCACTGTGCAATGCTCTGCCACCACTGTGCAATACTCTGCCCCCACTGTGCAATACTCTGCCCCTACTGTGCAATACTCTGCCCCCACTGTGCAATACTCTGTCCCCACTGTCCAATACTCTGCCACCACTGTGCAATACTCTGTCCCCACTGTGCAATACTCTGTCCCCACTGTGCAATACTCTGCCACCACTGTGCAATGCTCTGCCCCCACTGTGCAATGCTCTGCCACCACTGTGCAATGCTCTGCCACCACTGTGCAATACTCTGCCACCACTGTGCAATGCTCTGCCCCCACTGTGCAATGCTCTGCCACCACTGTGCAATACTCTGCCCCCACTGTGCAATACTCTGCCCCTACTGTGCAATACTCTGCCACCACTGTGCAATACTCTGTCCCCACTGTCCAATACTCTGCCACCACTGTGCAATACTCTGTCCCCACTGTGCAATACTCTGTCCCCACTGTGCAATACTCTGCCACCACTGTGCAATGCTCTGCCCCCACTGTGCAATGCTCTGCCACCACTGTGCAATGCTCTGCCACCACTGTGCAATACTCTGTCCCCACTGTGCAATACTCTGCCCCCACTGTGCAATACTCTGCCCCCACTGTGCAATACTCTGCCACCACTGTGCAATGCTCTGCCACCACTGTGCAATGCTCTGCCACCACTGTGCAATACTCTGCCACCACTGTGCAATGCTCTGCCACCACTGTGCAACGCTCTGCCACCACTGTGCAACGCTCTGCCACCACTGTGCAATGCTCTGCCACCACTGTGCAATGATCTGCCACCACTGTGCAATGCTCTGCCCCCACTGTGCAATGCTCTGCCACCACTGTGCAATACTCTGTCCCCACTGTGCAATACTCTGTCCCCACTGTGCAATACTCTGCCACCACTGTGCAATACTCTGTCCCCACTGTGCAATGCTCTGCCACCAACCACTGTGCAATACTCTGTCCCCACTGTGCAACACTCTGTCCCCACTGTGCAATACTCTGTCCCCACTGTGCAATACTCTGCCACCACTGTGCAATGCTCTGCCACCACTGTGCAATGCTCTGCCACCACTGTGCAATGCTCTGCCACCAACCACTGTGCAATGCTCTGCCACCAACCACTGTGCAATACTCTGACACCACTGTGCAATGCTCTGCCCCCACTGTGCAATACTCTGCCACCACTGTGCAATACATTGCCACCACTGTGCAATACATTGCCACCACTGTGCAATGCTCTGCCACCACTGTGCAATACTCTGCCCCCACTGTGCAATGCTCTGCCCCCACTGTGCAATGCTCTGCCACCACTGTGCAATACTCTGCCACCACTGTGCAATACTCTGCCACCACTGTGCAATACTCTGTCCCCACTGTGCAATACTCTGCCCCCACTGTGCAATACTCTGCCCCCACTGTGCAATGCTCTGCCACCAACCACTGTGCAATGCTCTGCCACCAACCACTGTGCAATGCTCTGCCCCCACTGTGCAATACTCTGCCACCACTGTGCAATACATTGCCACCACTGTGCAATGCTCTGCCACCACTGTGCAATACATTGCCACCACTGTGCAATGCTCTGCCACCACTGTGCAATACTCTGCCACCACTGTGCAATACTCTGTCCCCACTGTGCAATACTCTGCCCCCACTGTGCAATGCTCTGCCCCCACTGTGCAATGCTCTGCCACCACTGTGCAATGCTCTGCCACCAACCACTGTGCAATGCTCTGCCACCAACCACTGTGCAATACTCTGCCACCACTGTGCAATACTCTGCCACCACTGTGCAATACTCTGCCACCACTGTGCAATGCTCTGCCACCACTGTGCAATACTCTGCCACCACTGTGCAATACTCTGTCCCCACTGTGCAATACTCTGCCACCACTGTGCAATACTCTGCCACCACTGTGCAATACATTGCCACCACTGTGCAATGCTCTGCCACCACTGTGCAATACTCTGCCACCACTGTGCAATACTCTGTCCCCACTGTGCAATACTCTGCAACCACTGTGCAATACTCTGCCACCACTGTGCAATACTCTGTCCCCACTGTGCAATACTCTGTCCCCACTGTGCAATACTCTGTCCCCACTGTGCAATACTCTGCCACCACTGTGCAATGCTCTGCCACCACTGTGCAATGATCTGCCACCACTGTGCAATGTTCTGCCCCCACTGTGCAATGCTCTGCCACCACTG
Source organism: Lithobates sylvaticus (assembly GCA_028564925.1). Lineage (NCBI taxonomy): Eukaryota > Metazoa > Chordata > Amphibia > Anura > Ranidae > Lithobates > Lithobates sylvaticus. The sequence continues at coordinate 13,907,492 of CM053026.1, read as the reverse complement.
TGCAATGCTCTGCCACCACTGTGCAATGCTCTGCCCCCACTGTGCAATACATTGCCACCACTGTGCAATGCTCTGCCACCACTGTGCAATACTCTGTCCCCACTGTGCAATACTCTGCCACCACTGTGCAATACTCTGTCCCCACTGTGCAATACTCTGCCACCACTGTGCAATACTCTGTCCCCACTGTGCAATACTCTGTCCCCACTGTGCAATACTCTGCCCCCACTGTGCAATGCTCTGCCACCACTGTCCAATGCTCTGCCACCACTGTGCAATGCTCTGCCACCAACCACTGTGCAATACTCTGCCACCACTGTGCAATACTCTGCCACCAACCACTGTCCAATGCTCTGCCACCACTGTGCAATGCTCTGCCACCAACCACTGTGCAATACTCTGCCACCACTGTGCAATGCTCTGCCACCAACCACTGTCCAATGCTCTGCCACCACTGTGCAATGCTCTGCCACCAACCACTGTCCAATGCTCTGCCACCACTGTGCAATGCTCTGCCACCAACCACTGTGCAATACTCTGCCACCACTGTGCAATACTCTGCCACCACTGTGCAATACATTGCCACCACTGTGCAATACTCTGCCCCCACTGTGCAATACTCTGCCACCACTGTGCAATACATTGCCACCACTGTGCAATGCTCTGCCACCACTGTGCAATGCTCTGCCACCACTGTGCAATACTCTGCCCCCACTGTGCAATACTCTGCCACCACTGTGCAATACTCTGCCACCACTGTGCAATGCTCTGCCACCACTGTGCAATGCTCTGCCACCAACCACTGTGCAATGCTCTGCCACCAACCACTGTGCAATACTCTGCCACCACTGTGCAATGCTCTGCCACCACTGTGCAATACTCTGCCACCACTGTGCAATGCTCTGCCACCACTGTGCAATACTCTGCCACCACGGTGCAATACTCTGTCCCCACTGTGCAATACTCTGCCACCACTGTGCAATACATTGCCACCACTGTGCAATGCTCTGCCACCACTGTGCAATACTCTGCCACCACTGTGCAATACTCTGTCCCCACTGTGCAATACTCTGCCCCCACTGTGCAATACTCTGCCACCACTGTGCAATACTCTGCCACCACTGTGCAATGCTCTGCCACCAGTGTGCAATGCTCTGCCCCCACTGTGCAATACTCTGCCCCCACTGTGCAATACTCTGCCACCACTGTGCAATACATTGCCACCACTGTGCAATGCTCTGCCACCACTGTGCAATACTCTGTCCCCACTGTGCAATACTCTGTCCCCACTGTGCAATGCTCTGCCACCACTGTGCAATGTTCTGCCCCCACTGTGCAATGCTCTGCCACCACTGTGCAATGCTCTGCCACCACTGTGCAATGCTCTGCCCCCACTGTGCAATGTTCTGCCCCCACTGTGCAATGCTCTGCCACCACTGTGCAATACTCTGCCCCCACTGTGCAATACTCTGCCCCCACTGTGCAATACTCTGCCCCCACTGTGCAATACTCTGCCACCACTGTGCAATGCTCTGCCACCTCTGTGCAATGCTCTGCCACCACTGTGCAATGCTCTGCCACCACTGTGCAATGCTCTGCCCCCACTGTGCAATACTCTGCCCCCACTGTGCAATACTCTGCCACCACTGTGCAATGCTCTGCCACCACTGTGCAATACTCTGCCACCACTGTGCAATGCTCTGCCACCACTGTGCAATGCTCTGCCACCAACCACTGTGCAATGCTCTGCCACCACCCACTGTGCAATACTCTGCCACCACTGTGCAATGCTCTGCCACCACTGTGCAATACTCTGCCACCACTGTGCAATACTCTGCCACCACTGTGCAATACATTGCCACCACTGTGCAATGCTCTGCCACCACTGTGCAATACTCTGCCACCACTGTGCAATACTCTGTCCCCACTGTGCAATACTCTGCCACCACTGTGCAATACATTGCCACCACTGTGCAATGCTCTGCCACCACTGTGCAATACTCTGCCACCACTGTGCAATACTCTGCCACCACTGTGCAATACTCTGCCACCACTGTGCAATGCTCTGCCACCAGTGTGCAATGCTCTGCCCCCACTGTGCAATACTCTGCCCCCACTGTGCAATACTCTGCCACCATTGTGCAATACATTGCCACCACTGTGCAATGCTCTGCCACCACTGTGCAATACTCTGTCCCCACTGTGCAATACTCTGTCCCCACTGTGCAATACTCTGCCACCACTGTGCAATGCTCTGCCACCACTGTGCAATGTTCTGCCCCCACTGTGCAATGCTCTGCCACCACTGTGCAATGCTCTGCCACCACTGTGCAATGCTCTGCCCCCACTGTGCAATGCTCTGCCACCACTGTGCAATGATCTGCCACCACTGTGCAATGCTCTGCCACCACTGTGCAATACTCTGCCCCCACTGTGCAATACTCTGCCACCACTGTGCAATACTCTGCCACCACTGTGCAATACTCTGTCCCCACTGTGCAATACATTGCCACCACTGTGCAATGCTCTGCCACCAACCACTGTGCAATGATCTGCCACCACTGTGCAATGTTCTGCCCCCACTGTGCAATGCTCTGCCACCACTGTGCAATGCTCTGCCACCACTGTGCAATGCTCTGCCACCACTGTGCAATACTCTGCCCCCACTGTGCAATGCTCTGCCACCACTGTGCAATGCTCTGCCACCACTGTGCAATACTCTGCCCCCACTGTGCAATACTCTGCCCCCACTGTGCAATACTCTGCCCCCACTGTGCAATACTCTGCCACCACTGTGCAATACATTGCCACCACTGTGCAATACTCTGTCCCCACTGTGCAATACTCTGTCCCCACTGTGCAATACTCTGTCCCCACTGTGCAATGCTCTGCCACCACTGTGCAATGATCTGCCACCACTGTGCAATGTTCTGCCCCCACTGTGCAATGCTCTGCCACCACTGTGCAATGCTCTGCCACCACTGTGCAATGCTCTGCCCCCACTGTGCAATACTCTGCCCCCACTGTGCAATACTCTGCCCCCACTGTGCAATACATTGCCACCACTGTGCAATGCTCTCCCACCACTGTGCAATACTCTGTCCCCACTGTGCAATACTCTGTCCCCACTGTGCAATACTCTGCCACCACTGTGCAATACTCTGCCACCACTGTGCAATACTCTGCCCCCACTGTGCAATGCTCTGCCACCACTGTCCAATGCTCTGCCACCACTGTGCAATGCTCTGCCACCAACCACTGTGCAATGCTCTGCCCCCACTGTGCAATACTCTGCCACCACTGTGCAATACATTGCCACCACTGTGCAATGCTCTGCCACCACTGTGCAATGCTCTGCCACCACTGTGCAATACTCTGCCCCCACTGTGCAATACTCTGCCACCACTGTGCAATGCTCTGCCACCACTGTGCAATGCTCTGCCACCACTGTGCAATGCTCTGCCACCACTGTGCAATGCTCTGCCACCAACCACTGTGCAATGCTCTGCCACCAACCACTGTGCAATACTCTGCCACCACTGTGCAATACTCTGCCACCACTGTGCAATACATTGCCACCACTGTGCAATGCTCTGCCACCACTGTGCAATACTCTGTCCCCACTGTGCAATACTCTGTCCCCACTGTGCAATGCTCTGCCACCACTGTGCAATGCTCTGTCACCACTGTGCAATGTTCTGCCCCCACTGTGCAATGCTCTGCCACCACTGTGCAATGCTCTGCCACCACTGTGCAATGCTCTGCCCCCACTGTGCAATGCTCTGCCACCACTGTGCAATGATCTGCCACCACTGTGCAATGTTCTGCCCCCACTGTGCAATGCTCTGCCACCACTGTGCAATACTCTGCCCCCACTGTGCAATACTCTGCCCCCACTGTGCAATACTCTGCCACCACTGTGCAATGCTCTGCCACCTCTGTGCAATGCTCTGCCACCACTGTGCAATGCTCTGCCACCACTGTGCAATACTCTGCAACCACTGTGCAATACTCTGCCCCCACTGTGCAATACTCTGCCACCACTGTGCAATACTCTGCCACCACTGTGCAATACTCTGCCACCACTGTGCAATACATTGCCACCACTGTGCAATACTCTGTCCCCACTGTGCAATACTCTGTCCCCACTGTGCAATACTCTGTCCCCACTGTGCAATACTCTGCCACCACTGTGCAATGCTCTGCCACCACTGTGCAATGATCTGCCACCACTGTGCAATGTTCTGCCCCCACTGTGCAATGCTCTGCCACCACTGTGCAATGCTCTGCCACCACTGTGCAATGCTCTGCCCCCACTGTGCAATACTCTGCCCCCACTGTGCAATACTCTGCCCCCACTGTGCAATACATTGCCACCACTGTGCAATGCTCTGCCACCACTGTGCAATACTCTGTCCCCACTGTGCAATACTCTGTCCCCACTGTGCAATACTCTGCCACCACTGTGCAATACTCTGCCACCACTGTGCAATACTCTGTCCCCACTGTGCAATACTCTGCCACCACTGTGCAATACTCTGCCACCACTGTGCAATGCTCTGCCCCCACTGTGCAATGCTCTGCCACCACTGTCCAATGCTCTGCCACCACTGTGCAATGCTCTGCCACCAACCACTGTGCAATGCTCTGCCCCCACTGTGCAATACTCTGCCACCACTGTGCAATACATTGCCACCACTGTGCAATGCTCTGCCACCACTGTGCAATGCTCTGCCACCACTGTGCAATACTCTGCCCCCACTGTGCAATGCTCTGCCACCACTGTGCAATACTCTGCCACCACTGTGCAATGCTCTGCCACCACTGTGCAATGCTCTGCCACCACTGTGCAATGCTCTGCAATCACTGTGCAATACTCTGCCACCACTGTGCAATACTCTGCCACCAACCACTGTGCAATACTCTGCCACCACTGTGCAATGCTCTGCCACCACTGTGCAATACTCTGCCACCACTGTGCAATACTCTGCCACCACTGTGCAATACATTGCCACCACTGTGCAATGCTCTGCCACCACTGTGCAATACTCTGTCCCCACTGTGCAATACTCTGTCCCCACTGTGCAATGCTCTGCCACCACTGTGCAATGCTCTGTCACCACTGTGCAATGTTCTGCCCCCACTGTGCAATGCTCTGCCACCACTGTGCAATGCTCTGCCACCACTGTGCAATGCTCTGCCCCCACTGTGCAATGCTCTGCCACCACTGTGCAATGATCTGCCACCACTGTGCAATGTTCTGCCCCCACTGTGCAATGCTCTGCCACCACTGTGCAATACTCTGCCCCCACTGTGCAATACTCTGCCACCACTGTGCAATGCTCTGCCACCTCTGTGCAATGCTCTGCCACCTCTGTGCAATGCTCTGCCACCACTGTGCAATGCTCTGCCACCACTGTGCAATGCTCTGCCCCCACTGTGCAATACTCTGCCCCCACTGTGCAATACTCTGCCACCACTGTGCAATACTCTGCCACCACTGTGCAATACTCTGCCACCACTGTGCAATACTCTGCCACCACTGTGCAATGCTCTGCCACCACTGTGCAATGCTCTGCCACCAACCACTGTGCAATACTCTGCCACCACTGTGCAATGCTCTGCCACCACTGTGCAATACTCTGCCACCACTGTGCAATACTCTGCCACCACTGTGCAATACTCTGCCACCACTGTGCAATACATTGCCACCACTGTGCAATGCTCTGTCACCACTGTGCAATACTCTGCCACCACTGTGCAATACTCTGTCCCCACTGTGCAATACTCTGCCACCACTGTGCAATACATTGCCACCACTGTGCAATGCTCTGCCACCACTGTGCAATACTCTGCCACCACTGTGCAATGCTCTGCCACCAGTGTGCAATGCTCTGCCCCCACTGTGCAATACTCTGCCCCCACTGTGCAATACTCTGCCCCCACTGTGCAATACTCTGCCACCACTGTGCAATGTTCTGCCCCCACTGTGCAATGCTCTGCCACCACTGTGCAATGCTCTGCCCCCACTGTGCAATGCTCTGCCACCACTGTGCAATGATCTGCCACCACTGTGCAATGTTCTGCCCCCACTGTGCAATGCTCTGCCCCCACTGTGCAATACTCTGCCCCCACTGTGCAATACTCTGCCCCCACTGTGCAATGCTCTGCCACCTCTGTGCAATGCTCTGCCACCACTGTGCAATGCTCTGCCACCACTGTGCAATGCTCTGCCACCTCTGTGCAATGCTCTGCCACCACTGTGCAATACTCTGCCACCACTGTGCAATGCTCTGCCACCACTGTGCAATGCTCTGCAACCACTGTGCAATGCTCTGCCACCACTGTGCAATGCTCTGCCACCACTGTGCAATGCTCTGCCACCACTGTGCAATGCTCTGCAACCACTGTGCAATGCTCTGCCACCACTGTGCAATGCTCTGCCACCACTGTGCAATGCTCTGCCACCACTGTGCAATGCTTTGCCACCTCTGTGCAATGCTCTGCCACCTCTGTGCAATGCTCTGCCACCACTGTGCAATACTCTGCCACCACTGTGCAATGCTCTGCAACCACTGTGCAATGCTCTGCAACCACTGTGCAATGCTCTGCCACCTCTGTGCAATGCTCTGCCACCTCTGTGCAATGCTCTGCCACCACTGTGCAATGCTCTGCCACCACTGTGCAATGCTCTGCCACCTCTGTGCAATGCTCTGCCACCACTGTGCAATACTCTGCAACCACTGTGCAATGCTCTGCAACCACTGTGCAATGCTCTGCCACCACTGTGCAATACTCTGCAACCACTGTGCAATGCTCTGCAACCACTGTGCAATGCTCTGCCACCACTGTGCAATGCTCTGCCACCTCTGTGCAATGCTCTGCCACCACTGTGCAATACTCTGCAACCACTGTACAATACTCTACCAATACTCTGCAATAAATTTTAATAGAAACAAAGAATTTTTAATTTTTTTTACCGAATTTTCAGTATATTTTGATTTATAGCGCAAAAATAAAAAAAAACAGCGGTGATTAAATACCACCAAAAGAAAGCTGTATTTGTGTGAATAAAAAGGACACAAATTTCATTTGGGTACAGTGTTGCATGACTGAGTAATTGTCATTCAAAGTGTGAGAGCACCGAAAGCTGAAAATTGGTCTGGTTAGGAAGGGGGTTTAACTGCCCAGTGGGTAAGTGGTTAAAGTTAGATCTCACATCATTTCAGAGATATTTCACATAAAAATAGAGATATTAGGTGGTACACATGCAATTCTCTGGCAATAACAACATTCAGGTTAGTAGATACCGTATATACTCGAGTATAAGCCGACCCGAATATAAGCCGAGGCACCTAATTTTACCACAAAAAACTGGGAAAACGTATTGACTCGAGTATAAGCCTAGGGTGAGAAATGCGCAGCTACTGTAAGTGGAAAAGAAGGTCAACAATGCCCATTTGCAGCCTCACTGTGCCCATTTGCAGCCTCACTGTGCCCATTTGCAGCCTCACTGTGCCCATTTGCAGCCATAAGTCCCCCAAACTTTGAGTTAAGGGTTCCTAGATGCCCCCATAGCTGCAGACAAAATTTGGGGTCTCTGGACCCAAAGGGTCCCGAAATGACATTGCTGCAGACTTTGGGGCCCCGTATCTCGGGGTCACTTGGTGCTAGGATAGGGTGACCAGACATCCCCGGTTTCCGGGGACAGTCCCTGGATTGAGGACACTGTCCCGGAACCAAGTCTGTCCCCGGTTTTGTCCCCGGATTGGATTTGAACAGGTGCTGGGGCAATTTCAAAGACAGTCATTGCAGAATAAAAAAAAAAAATCTGAATTCCTCCCCCCCCCCACTCTGCCGCTCCTACTAGCTTAGGGGGTGGGGGTGTATTTTTTTCATTATCTGTGCCCCTTCTGATGGTCATGTGCTGGTCGGAGTGGAGAGAATATTTCTTCAGTTTTGGGTGCATGCCCGTTCCGCTCCCGCTCGCATATTCTTCTGCCTTGGCTCAAGTCCAGCCACCTGCCCATCTCCTTGCCTTCCCAGGTGGAGTGATCTTCCTCCGATCCCCACCCAGTAGTAGCCGGGGCCTGCAGAGTAATGCCCTGTACATACGGTCGGAAAATCCGACCACAAAATCCATCGCATTTTTTCCCGACGGATTTTGTCCGACACTGGTGTTGCATACACACGGTCGGACAAAGTTGTCGGAAAATCCGATCATTCTGAACGTGGTGACGTTCGTTGCGTACGCCGGGACTACGTAGAGGCTAGTAGCCAATAGCGTTGGTCTTGTAATGTGATCTGAGCATGCGTGGCACTTTGTCCGTCGGAATTCGCTACACACGATCGGAAAAAGTCCGATAGGACTTTGTTGTCGGAAAATTTGAGAGCAGGAGATAGAACTTTGTCCGTCGGAAAATCAGACGGAAAAAGTCCGATGGAGCCTACACACGGTCGGAATTTCCGACAACATTGTCCGATAGGACATTTTCCGTCGGAAAATCAGACCGTGTGTACGTGGCATAAGACTTGACAGGCTGTGAGGCGGGCGGCGCCGGCGAAGGGCAGAGAGTCGCTAATTGCCGCCATTACTAGTAAAAAAAAAAAAATATGTCCCCGGATTTCATTTAAAAAAATCTGGTCACCTTATGCTAGGAACCCAAAATATGGTGTGCAAACCCAGTGGAACTATTTGGGGTTCCTAGCACCAAGTGGCCCCCGAGATACGGGGGCCCCAAAGTCGGGTCGGAAAATGTCATTTCCTGCAGCAGAAAAATGCCTGACTCCAGTATAAGCCGAGGGGGGGGGGGGGCATTTTCAGCACACAAAAAAATGGGCTGGAAAAACTCAGCTTATACTCGAGTATAAGGATGAGCTCCGGCGTGTTCGCATGCCCCACGTGCAGAGCCCGCCAGGAAGTCGGTGCAGCTCTGCGCTAATCACAGGCAGTGAGACATTGCCCGATCTCTGCAGCCGCGCATCGGGGGAATGTCTCACTGCCTGCGATTAGCGCAGCGCTGTGCCAACTTCCTGGCGGGCTCTGCACGTGGGCTGCGTGAACACGCCGGAGCTCATCCTTACTCGAGTATATACGGTATATAAACAGTTACAGCAAACAGTTTTTTTCTTTTGGGATAAAGGATTTACGTGAATAAATAGAGGTGATTGTAGCCGTATTAAAGCAATTGTGACAGAGAAAACTCAGTACTGTCCGTGATACTTTTTTTTATTTGCACTAATATATCATTTCTCATGGATGAGCTTCCGGGGGGGGTGTCCCCTTCTTCAAGGTCCAAGCAGTACTGATAGCTTCCGGGGTGCGTCCCCTTCTTCAAGGTCCAAGCAGTACTGATAGCTTCCGGGGGTGTCCCCTTCTTCAAGGTCCAAGCAGTACTGATAGCTTTCGGGGGGTGTCCCCTTCTTCAAGGTCCAAGCAGTACTGATAGCTTTCGGGGGGTGTCCCCTTCTTCAAGGTCCGAGCAGTACTGATAGCTTTCCGGGGGTGTCCCCTTCTTCAAGGTCCAAGCAGTACTGATAGCTTTCCGGGGGTGTCCCCTTCTTCAAGGTCCAAGCAGTACTGATAGCTTTCCGGGGGTGTCCCCTTCTTCAAGGTCCAAGCAGTACTGATAGCTTTCCGGGGGGCGTCCCCTTCTTCAAGGTCCAAGCAGTACTGATAGCTTTCCGGGGGTGTCCCCTTCTTCAAGGTCCAAGCAGTACTGATAGATTTCGGGGGTGTCCCCTTCTTCAAGGTCCAAGCAGTACTGATAGCTTCCGGGGGTGTCCCCTTCTTCAAGGTCCAAGCAGTACTGATAGCTTCCGGGGGGCGTCCCCTTCTTCAAGGTCCAAGCAGTACTGATAGCTTTTGGGGGGTGTCCCCTTCTTCAAGGTCCAAGCAGTACTGATAGCTTTTGGGGGGTGTCCCCTTCAAGGTCCAAGCAGTACTGATAGCTTTTGGGGGGTGTCCCCTTCTTCAAGGTCCAAGCAGTACTGATAGCTTTTGGGGGGTGTCCCCTTCAAGGTCCAAGCAGTACTGATAGCTTTTGGGGTGTGTCCCCTTCTTCAAGGTCCAAGCAGTACTGATAGCTTTCGGGGGGTGTCCCCTTCTTCAAGGTCCAAGCAGTACTGATAGCTTTTGGGGGGTGTCCCCTTCTTCAAGGTCCAAGCAGTACTGATAGCTTCCGGGGGGGCGTCCCCTTCTTCAAGGTCCAAGCAGTACTGATAGCTTCCGGGGGGTGTCCCCTTCTTCAAGGTCCAAGCAGTACTGATAGCTTTCGGGGGGTGTCCCCTTCTTCAAGGTCCAAGCAGTACTGATAGCTTTCGGGGGGTGTCCCCTTCTTCAAGGTCCGAGCAGTACTGATAGCTTTCCGGGGGTGTCCCCTTCTTCAAGGTCCAAGCAGTACTGATAGCTTTCCGGGGGTGTCCCCTTCTTCAAGGTCCAAGCAGTACTGATAGCTTTCCGGGGGTGTCCCCTTCTTCAAGGTCCAAGCAGTACTGATAGCTTTCCGGGGGGCGTCCCCTTCTTCAAGGTCCAAGCAGTACTGATAGCTTTCCGGGGGTGTCCCCTTCTTCAAGGTCCAAGCAGTACTGATAGATTCCGGGGGTGTCCCCTTCTTCAAGGTCCAAGCAGTACTGATAGCTTCCGGGGGGCGTCCCCTTCTTCAAGGTCCAAGCAGTACTGATAGCTTTTGGGGGGTGTCCCCTTCAAGGTCCAAGCAGTACTGATAGCTTTTGGGGGGTGTCCCCTTCTTCAAGGTCCAAGCAGTACTGATAGCTTTTGGGGGGTGTCCCCTTCAAGGTCCAAGCAGTACTGATAGCTTTTGGGGGGTGTCCCCTTCTTCAAGGTCCAAGCAGTACTGATAGCTTTTGGGGGGTGTCCCCTTCAAGGTCCAAGCAGTACTGATAGCTTTTGGGGTGTGTCCCCTTCTTCAAGGTCCAAGCAGTACTGATAGCTTTCGGGGGGTGTCCCCTTCAAGGTCCAAGCAGTACTGATAGCTTTTGGGGGGTGTCCCCTTCTTCAAGGTCCAAGCAGTACTGATAGCTTTTGGGGTGTGTCCCCTTCTTCAAGGTCCAAGCAGTACTGATAGCTTTTGGGGGGTGTCCCCTTCTTCAAGGTCCAAGCAGTACTGATAGCTTTCGGCGGGTGTCCCCTTCTTCAAGGTCCAAGCAGTACTGATAGCTTCCGGGGTGCGTCCCCTTCTTCAAGGTCCAAGCAGTACTGATAGCTTCCGGGGGGTGTCCCCTTCTTCAAGGTCCAGGCAGTACTGATAGCTTCCGGGGTGCGTCCCCTTCTTCAAGGTCCAAGCAGTACTGATAGCTTCCGGGGTGCGTCCCCTTCTTCAAGGTCCAAGCAGTACTGATAGCTTCCGGGGGGTGTCCCCTTCTTCAAGGTCAAAGCAGTACTGATAGCTTTCGGGGGGTGTCCCCTTCTTCAAGGTCCAAGCAGTACTGATAGCTTTCGGGGGGCGTCCCCTTCTTCAAGGTCCAAGCAGTACTGATAGCTTTCGGGGGGCGTCCCCTTCTTCAAGGTCCAAGCAGTACTGATAGCTTTCGGGGTGTGTCCCCTTCTTCAAGGTCCAAGCAGTACTGATAGCTTTCGGGGTGTGTCCCCTTCTTCAAGGTCCAAGCAGTACTGATAGCTTCCGGCGGGTGTCCCCTTCTTCAAGGTCCAAGCAGTACTGATAGCTTCCGGGGGGTGTCCCCTTCTTCAAGGTCCAAGCAGTACTGATAGCTTCCGGGGGGTGTCCCCTTCTTCAAGGTCCAAGTAGTACTGATAGCTTTCAGGGGGTGTCCCCTTCTTCAAGGTCCAAGCAGTACTGATAGCTTTTGGGGTGTGTCCCCTTCTTCAAGGTCCAAGCAGTACTGATAGCTTTTGGGGGGTGTCCCCTTCTTCAAGGTCCAAGCAGTACTGATAGCTTTCGGGGGGTGTCCCCTTCTTCAAGGTCCAAGCAGTACTGATAGCTTTCGGGGGGTGTCCCCTTCTTCAAGGTCCAAGCAGTACTGATAGCTTCCGGGGTGCGTCCCCTTCTTCAAGGTCCAAGCAGTACTGATAGCTTCCGGGGTGTGTCCCCTTCTTCAAGGTCCAGGCAGTACTGATAGCTTCCGGGGTGCGTCCCCTTCTTCAAGGTCCAAGTAGTACTGATAGCTTCCGGGGGGTGTCCCCTTCTTCAAGGTCCAAGCAGTACTGATAGCTTTCGGGGGGCGTCCCCTTCTTCAAGGTCCAAGCAGTACTGATAGCTTTCGGGGGGCGTCCCCTTCTTCAAGGTCCAAGCAGTACTGATAGCTTTCGGGGTGTGTCCCCTTCTTCAAGGTCCAAGCAGTACTGATAGCTTTCGGGGTGTGTCCCCTTCTTCAAGGTCCAAGCAGTACTGATAGCTTCCGGCGGGTGTCCCCTTCTTCAAGGTCCAAGCAGTACTGATAGCTTCCGGGGGGTGTCCCCTTCTTCAAGGTCCAAGCAGTACTGATAGCTTTCAGGGGGAGTCCCCTTCTTCAAGGTCCAAGCAGTACTGATAGCTTACGGGGGGTGTCCCCTTCTTCAAGGTCCAAGCAGTACTGATAGCTTCCGGGGGTGTCCCCTTCTTCAAGGTCCAAGTAGTACTGATAGCTTTCTGGGGGTGTCCCCTTCTTCAAGGTCCAAGCAGTACTGATAGCTTTTGGGGTGTGTCTCCTTCTTCAAGGTCCAAGCAGTACTGATAGCTTTTGGGGTGTGTCCCCTTCTTCAAGGTCCAAGCAGTACTGATAGCTTTTGGGGTGTGTCCCCTTCTTCAAGGTCCAAGCAGTACTGATAGCTTTTGGGGGGTGTCCCCTTCTTCAAGGTCCAAGCAGTACTGATAGCTTTCGGGGGGTGTCCCCTTCTTCAAGGTCCAAGCAGTACTGATAGCTTTCGGGGGGTGTCCCCTTCTTCAAGGTCCAAGCAGTACTGATAGCTTTCGGGGTGCGTCCCCTTCTTCAAGGTCCAAGCAGTACTGATAGCTTCCGGGGTGTGTCCCCTTCTTCAAGGTCCAGGCAGTACTGATAGCTTCCGGGGTGCGTCCCCTTCTTCAAGGTCCAAGTAGTACTGATAGCTTCCGGGGGGTGTCCCCTTCTTCAAGGTCCAAGCAGTACTGATAGCTTTCGGGGGGCGTCCCCTTCTTCAAGGTCCAAGCAGTACTGATAGCTTTCGGGGGGCGTCCCCTTCTTCAAGGTCCAAGCAGTACTGATAGCTTTCGGGGTGTGTCCCCTTCTTCAAGGTCCAAGCAGTACTGATAGCTTTCGGGGTGTGTCCCCTTCTTCAAGGTCCAAGCAGTACTGATAGCTTCCGGCGGGTGTCCCCTTCTTCAAGGTCCAAGCAGTACTGATAGCTTCCGGGGGGTGTCCCCTTCTTCAAGGTCCAAGCAGTACTGATAGCTTTCAGGGGGCGTCCCCTTCTTCAAGGTCCAAGCAGTACTGATAGCTTCCGGGGGGTGTCCCCTTCTTCAAGGTCCAAGCAGTACTGATAGCTTCCGGGGGGTGTCCCCTTCTTCAAGGTCCAAGTAGTACTGATAGCTTTCAGGGGGTGTCCCCTTCTTCAAGGTCCAAGCAGTACTGATAGCTTTTGGGGTGTGTCTCCTTCTTCAAGGTCCAAGCAGTACTGATAGCTTTTGGGGTGTGTCCCCTTCTTCAAGGTCCAAGCAGTACTGATAGCTTTTGGGGTGTGTCCCCTTCTTCAAGGTCCAAGCAGTACTGATAGCTTTTGGGGGGTGTCCCCTTCTTCAAGGTCCAAGCAGTACTGATAGCTTTCGGGGGGTGTCCCCTTCTTCAAGGTCCAAGCAGTACTGATAGCTTTCGGGGGGTGTCCCCTTCTTCAAGGTCCAAGCAGTACTGATAGCTTTCGGGGTGCGTCCCCTTCTTCAAGGTCCAAGCAGTACTGATAGCTTCCGGGGGGTGTCCCCTTCTTCAAGGTCCAAGCAGTACTGATAGCTTCCGGGGGGTGTCCCCTTCTTCAAGGTCCAAGCAGTACTGATAGCTTTCGGGGGGCGTCCCCTTCTTCAAGGTCCAAGCAGTACTGATAGCTTTCGGGGGGCGTCCCCTTCTTCAAGGTCCAAGCAGTACTGATAGCTTTCGGGGTGTGTCCCCTTCTTCAAGGTCCAAGCAGTACTGATAGCTTTCGGGGTGTGTCCCCTTCTTCAAGGTCCAAGCAGTACTGATAGCTTCCGGCGGGTGTCCCCTTCTTCAAGGTCCAAGCAGTACTGATAGCTTCCGGGGGGTGTCCCCTTCTTCAAGGTCCAAGCAGTACTGATAGCTTTCAGGGGGCGTCCCCTTCTTCAAGGTCCAAGCAGTACTGATAGCTTCCGGGGGGTGTCCCCTTCTTCAAGGTCCAAGCAGTACTGATAGCTTCCGGGGGGTGTCCCCTTCTTCAAGGTCCAAGTAGTACTGATAGCTTTCAGGGGGTGTCCCCTTCTTCAAGGTCCAAGCAGTACTGATAGCTTTTGGGGTGTGTCTCCTTCTTCAAGGTCCAAGCAGTACTGATAGCTTTTGGGGTGTGTCCCCTTCTTCAAGGTCCAAGCAGTACTGATAGCTTTTGGGGTGTGTCCCCTTCTTCAAGGTCCAAGCAGTACTGATAGCTTTTGGGGGGTGTCCCCTTCTTCAAGGTCCAAGCAGTACTGATAGCTTTCGGGGGGTGTCCCCTTCTTCAAGGTCCAAGCAGTACTGATAGCTTTCGGGGGGTGTCCCCTTCTTCAAGGTCCAAGCAGTACTGATAGCTTTCGGGGTGCGTCCCCTTCTTCAAGGTCCAAGCAGTACTGATAGCTTCCGGGGGTGTCCCCTTCTTCAAGGTCCAAGCAGTACTGATAGCTTCCGGGGGGTGTCCCCTTCTTCAAGGTCCAAGCAGTACTGATAGCTTCCGGGGGGTGTCCCCTTCTTCAAGGTCCAAGCAGTACTGATAGCTTCCGGGGGGTGTCCCCTTCTTCAAGGTCCAAGCAGTACTGATAGCTTCCGGGGGGTGTCCCCTTCTTCAAGGTCCAAGCAGTACTGATAGCTTCCGGGGGGTGTCCCCTTCTTCAAGGTCCAAGCAGTACTGATAGCTTTCGGGGGGTGTCCCCTTCTTCAAGGTCCAAGCAGTACTGATAGCTTTCGGGGTGCGTCCCCTTCTTCAAGGTCCAAGCAGTACTGATAGCTTCCGGGGTGTGTCCCCTTCTTCAAGGTCCAGGCAGTACTGATAGCTTCCGGGGTGCGTCCCCTTCTTCAAGGTCCAAGTAGTACTGATAGCTTCCGGGGGGTGTCCCCTTCTTCAAGGTCCAAGCAGTACTGATAGCTTTCGGGGGGCGTCCCCTTCTTCAAGGTCCAAGCAGTACTGATAGCTTTCGGGGGGCGTCCCCTTCTTCAAGGTCCAAGCAGTACTGATAGCTTTCGGGGTGTGTCCCCTTCTTCAAGGTCCAAGCAGTACTGATAGCTTTCGGGGTGTGTCCCCTTCTTCAAGGTCCAAGCAGTACTGATAGCTTCCGGCGGGTGTCCCCTTCTTCAAGGTCCAAGCAGTACTGATAGCTTCCGGGGGGTGTCCCCTTCTTCAAGGTCCAAGCAGTACTGATAGCTTTCAGGGGGCGTCCCCTTCTTCAAGGTCCAAGCAGTACTGATAGCTTCCGGGGGGTGTCCCCTTCTTCAAGGTCCAAGCAGTACTGATAGCTTCCGGGGGGTGTCCCCTTCTTCAAGGTCCAAGTAGTACTGATAGCTTTCAGGGGGTGTCCCCTTCTTCAAGGTCCAAGCAGTACTGATAGCTTTTGGGGTGTGTCTCCTTCTTCAAGGTCCAAGCAGTACTGATAGCTTTTGGGGTGTGTCCCCTTCTTCAAGGTCCAAGCAGTACTGATAGCTTTTGGGGTGTGTCCCCTTCTTCAAGGTCCAAGCAGTACTGATAGCTTTTGGGGGGTGTCCCCTTCTTCAAGGTCCAAGCAGTACTGATAGCTTTCGGGGGGTGTCCCCTTCTTCAAGGTCCAAGCAGTACTGATAGCTTTCGGGGGGTGTCCCCTTCTTCAAGGTCCAAGCAGTACTGATAGCTTTCGGGGTGCGTCCCCTTCTTCAAGGTCCAAGCAGTACTGATAGCTTCCGGGGGGTGTCCCCTTCTTCAAGGTCCAAGCAGTACTGATAGCTTCCGGGGGGTGTCCCCTTCTTCAAGGTCCAAGCAGTACTGATAGCTTTCGGGGGGCGTCCCCTTCTTCAAGGTCCAAGCAGTACTGATAGCTTTCGGGGGGCGTCCCCTTCTTCAAGGTCCAAGCAGTACTGATAGCTTTCGGGGTGTGTCCCCTTCTTCAAGGTCCAAGCAGTACTGATAGCTTTCGGGGTGTGTCCCCTTCTTCAAGGTCCAAGCAGTACTGATAGCTTCCGGCGGGTGTCCCCTTCTTCAAGGTCCAAGCAGTACTGATAGCTTCCGGGGGTGTCCCCTTCTTCAAGGTCCAAGCAGTACTGATAGCTTTCAGGGGGCGTCCCCTTCTTCAAGGTCCAAGCAGTACTGATAGCTTCCGGGGGGTGTCCCCTTCTTCAAGGTCCAAGCAGTACTGATAGCTTCCGGGGGTGTCCCCTTCTTCAAGGTCCAAGTAGTACTGATAGCTTTCAGGGGGTGTCCCCTTCTTCAAGGTCCAAGCAGTACTGATAGCTTTTGGGGTGTGTCCCCTTCTTCAAGGTCCAAGCAGTACTGATAGCTTTTGGGGTGTGTCCCCTTCTTCAAGGTCCAAGCAGTACTGATAGCTTTTGGGGTGTGTCCCCTTCTTCAAGGTCCAAGCAGTACTGATAGCTTTTGGGGGGTGTCCCCTTCTTCAAGGTCCAAGCAGTACTGATAGCTTTTGGGGGGTGTCCCCTTCTTCAAGGTCCAAGCAGTACTGATAGCTTTCGGGGGGTGTCCCCTTCTTCAAGGTCCAAGCAGTACTGATAGCTTTCGGGGTGCGTCCCCTTCTTCAAGGTCCAAGCAGTACTGATAGCTTCCGGGGGGTGTCCCCTTCTTCAAGGTCCAAGCAGTACTGATAGCTTCCGGGGGTGTCCCCTTCTTCAAGGTCCAAGCAGTACTGATAGCTTCCGGGGGTGTCCCCTTCTTCAAGGTCCAAGCAGTACTGATAGCTTCCGGGGGGTGTCCCCTTCTTCAAGGTCCAAGCAGTACTGATAGCTTCCGGGGGGTGTCCCCTTCTTCAAGGTCCAAGCAGTACTGATAGCTTCCGGGGGGTGTCCCCTTCTTCAAGGTCCAAGCAGTACTGATAGCTTCCGGGGGTGTCCCCTTCTTCAAGGTCCAAGCAGTACTGATTCACAAAAGTTTTAGCAGAAGGTAATGGCTCCGTGCACACTGGAGCTCATAAACTGCAGTTTATTGGAGTTTGGGCGTTTTTTTTTAAAAGCCCATAAACTCCACTCTGTTAGCCTATGTGTCCATGCACACATGGACGTTTCTTAGCTTTAATGAGCAGTGGAGTTTATAGGCTTTTTTCTGAACGCTAGAAATTTGCGTTCAAAGTGCAGTTTTTCACCGCCAAGCGCTGATAAACGCTGATAAACGCTCATGAACGCGCGTTAATTAGCATTCGGCGTTCTATTTTTTCAATGCATTGTGGGATTTTCGGAGTGTCCTCTGTGTATTTTTATTAAAAACGCCCATAAACGCTAACGCTATAAAACGCCCATAAACGCTAACGCTATAAAACGCTCATAAACGCTCATAAACACTAGTACAAAATGCTGTTAAAAGCAAATTTTTCAACCAGCTTTTTCCGCCAGCAATCTAGCGTCCAGAAAAAGCGTTTTTGAGTAGACATGTGCAATTCGTTTCGTTTTTTTTCGTTATTTTCGTTCGTTCGTTTTCGTACGAATGAACGAACGATTCGCTAAAAATTTTAGCGAAAAAAAGAATCGTTTGAATCAAACGAATCCGAAAAACAACGAAAATCCAAAAAAAAATAATTAGAAACAACGAATGTACGAATGAAGAAAATCCGAAAAACGAAAACAGGAACAACGAAAATGAAAATGAACGAAAAAATTCGTACATTCGTAACTTTTTTTTTTTTGTTGAATTGGTCATTTTCCGTGTCTCTTACAATGGCGCTGCTTAACGTGCTTTGAATGGATTGAACGAAAAAATTCGTACATTCGTAACTTTTTTTTTTTTCGATTCCTAATTTTCCGTGTCTCTTAAAATGTAATAATAGCATACACATTACATAAAATTATGAATTATGCTCCGATTACGAATCTACGAATGTTACGAAAGTACGAATAAATACGAATGCATCCGAATTTCGAATAAACGAAAATTAAACTAACGAAAAAACGAATCAACGAAAAAATAACTCTTACGAAAATACGAATCGTTACGAATACGAACACCGACGACTTACGAATTTATGAATCGTTACGAATCAACGGAAACGAAAAAAACAAAACGAAAATAAACAAATTTTTTTGTTGCGCACATGTCTATTTTTGAGCTCCAGTGTGCATGGAGCCATATGTTAAAACAAAACAAAACAAAAAAAATAAAAAATCTCTGAGGGAAAGGAAAAAGAAAAACAAACACATACAAATACAAATGAATAGTAAGGTAATGGTAATAAAACTATCAGCAAGTGAGATAAGACAGAGGAAGAGCTATAGACTGGAGGGAGGGGGGGGGGGTTGATAGTCACAGAGAGGGGGTCATAAAACTCTAGTATAATGGGTGAGGAAGCCAATATCTAAATTCCAGCCATTGTTTTTTGTGTCAATAAGAAGTATCATTTGTAGCGGCCATAACCCCTGGGGGGCGACCTTGAATTTTCTGCGCTTACCAATTACCTCCTCCTCGTAGCTCGTCGTTCGTTGTCTAGGGGTTCCCAGGGTTAGTACCCAGTGACTTCAGAAGCCGACACTCGAATGTCCTTTTGAGGATTTTTATTTTGCAGGGGTAACATCCAACATAACCCAGTCTCTCAGTTGGGAATAGAGGGCACGGGGGATAAAACTCAGGCACAGAACTGCTGACATCAACTGAATGTCTCTTAGATAGCCCAGAGAGTAGCCACTCGCAACTGGGCGCTTCACTGCTGGATAAACCTCTAACCGTAGATTTAGCAGCCGACATGTGATCCAGAAACTTTGCAAAGTCTCTGCCACAGACTAGATTGTAACTGAAGATAAGTAGGAACCTTTCCCACAGTACCCGGATCTCTCAGCCTTCTTGGCGATACTGTGTGAAGTGCGGATTCTTTAGTGTCCATACATCTCAGCTCCCAGGTAGTGTGACCACGTGTCCCGGATTGCCCGGGATTGTCCCTTAATTACGATTTTGGTCCCATGTCCCGGGCACCTTCATTCCGGGACAATACAGTGTCCCTGAATGGCAGTTTGGAAATGTGGTCACCCTACTCCAAGGCTCTTACCGAGCAGCCAGCTTCTTGGCCCTCCTCCGAAGAGTCCTCCCCGGTCACTTGTATGAGTTGCTGTGTCTCTCCAATGCCGAGAGAACACCGGGACACCTCCGAATCCTCCTTCAGTTACTGGGCCTCGGACTAGCCAGTTCCGAGGCTCGGGAGCGGATGGATCCCCACCCCAGACCATGAGGGCCTTGGGGGCTGGTCAGGGTGACCAGGCTTACAGGGGCAGCAGACACTCCTGGGTCCGGGACCCCTCACGGAGTTGGTCCAGACCGGTACCAGGAATCAAACAGCAAGCCGAACCCTGAACACGTGACTTCAGCATCTTAAATACCCCTTCCCAGACTACGCAGTGGGGCCAGACGCGCCCACTGATTGGCTCCGGGAAAGATTGGTACCTAACACGTCCAACCAGGCTTGGTTCTCAGCCTGTCACAGGTGCCTCACTGCATCTATGACCAGGCAGAACTCCAGTACAGCCCAGTCAGACTGACGCCAAAGTAAAAGACCTGTACAATTAACCCCCAGAACTCCCTTACAGTTCTGGAAAACTAGATTTACATATATAGCGCACACTTTAGAAAAAGCGTCGGCACTACACATTCTTAGCTCAAACGTTTTCCTTTCCTGGAGAGTTCTGAAATTCCCTTTAACCGCTTCCCGACCAGCGCACGACGATGTACGTCGGCAGAATGGCACGGACAGGCATAAGGGCGTATATATAAGTCCCTTTTTAAATGCCGCCGTGCCATTGGGAGCGCACCGGTCGGGACCCCCGTGAGACCGGTCGCGGGTTCCGCGGACTCGATCGCTGCGGGGACACCTGCGATCGTCTCACGGGAAGGCTGAACGGGGAGAATGCGGAAATAAACAGCATCTCCCCGTTCTGCCTAGCAACTAGTGACGCCAATCTCTGCTCAAGCCCATGGGCCCCACCCGGCTCACAGTCATGCCCAGTTCCGCCCTATGATGGACATAACACAGGGACTGGGCGCAACTGTGAGCCAAGCCGAGTACACTCGGCCCCCCGCTTGGGACTAAGAGTGAACCCGAGAGCCGCCGAGTGGACCCGAGAGTCACACAGCACTCTGTTTCTCGGCGACGCCATTTTTAAACTTCAAGACTGCAATGACAAGGCTGCAAATGACACTGGGGCAAGGCTGCAAATGAGAAGGCTACACTGACAAGGATGCAAATGACACTGACAAGGCTGCAAATGACACTGGGGCAAGGCTGCAAATGACAAGGCTACACCGACAAGGCTGCAATGACACTGGGCAAGGCTGCAGATGGATGGGCAAGGCTGCAGATGTACACTGATAAGGCTGCAGATGTACACTGATAAGGCTGCATTGATGGGCATTTAAATGTAAGTTTTTTCCTTAAACTTCCCTGCTAAAGGTTTTTTTCCTTAAAATTACCTCCTAAACTTGGGGTGTGTGTTATACGCCGCCGTGTGTTATGCGCTGATAAATACAGTAATGTATAGAAGGTAGGGCCCGAAAGCGACTCAAGCCCAGGGGCCCCCACCACCCTAAGTCCTGCCCTGGATGTATGGGATGTATGTGATGTATGTGACGTATGTGTTGTATGTGACATATGGGATCTATGGGATGTATGCAATGTATGGGATGTATGGGATGTATGTGATGTATGGGACGTATGGGATGTATGTGAAGTATGGGACGTATGTGACGTATGGGACGTATGGGATGTATGTGATGTATGTGACGTATGTGTTGTATGTGACATATGGGATGTATGTGATGTATGGGACGTATGGGATGTATGTGACGTATGTGTTGTATGTGACATATGGGATGTATGGGATGTATGGGATGTATGGGATGTATGTGATGTATGGGATGTACGTATGTGATGTATGGGACGTATGGGATTTATGTGATGTATGGGATGTATGGGATGTATGTTATGTATGGGATGTATGTGACGTATGTGATGTATGGGACGAATGTGACATATGGGACGTATGGGATGTATGTTATGTATGGGATGTATGTGATGTATGGGATGTATGTTATGTATGGGATGTATGTGATGTATGGGATGTATGGGATGTATGTTATGTATGGGATGTATGTGATGTATGGGATGTATGTTATCTTTGGGATGTATGTGATGTATGGGATGTATGTTATGTATGGGATGTATGGGATGTATGGGATGTATGGGATGTATGTTATGTATGGGATGTATGGGATGTATGGGATGTATGGGATGTATGTTATGTATGGGATGTATGGGATGTATGTGATGTATGGGATGTATGTTATGTATGGGATGTATGTGACGTATGTGATGTATGGGACGAATGTGACGTATGGGACGTATGTGACATATGGAATGTATGGGATGTATGGGATATATGGGATGTATGGGATTTATGTGATGTCACATACAAGCATCTGGAATGGATGCGCAATGATGAGCTCAGGTCAGGGGTATTTTCCTGAAAGCAGTGGCCCTGTGTGCAGGATCATAAGTTGGGCCCCGCAGCTGAGAAAAAGTGCGGCGCTCTGCGCCACAGGAAAAGTTGGGTGTGATTTTCATTGCGCTGAATTCTGGCTGTGACTTAAAGGGACACAGAATGCGGGGGTTCAGTAGTGACGGAAAGCTTCAGGAATAATTTCAACAAAGTTCCCAGAAGCTCAACAGTAATTCCACAAACTGTCACCTGATTGGGGTTTTCTCAATCACAGTGAAATCTCTTCTTTCTGAGATTGGTAGTGACAACCAAGCAAGTCATCTTCCTCCGTCTTCCTCCGTCTTCCTCCGTCTTCCTCCAGATATGGGGGTAGGCGGGGCTAGCAGGGCTGTGATTGGCTTTAGCAGTGGCCAATGACAGCCCTCCTCCTCCTGGAAACAGGGACCCCCCCCCCCCCTCAGCATAACTGCGCCCAACCTCTTCCCCATCACAAAAGCTGACGATCGCAGCTACAGCAAAGTTAGAGAACCAATCAATGTTTCCCATCTTATACAATGTGAGGGGCTCAGTGCCTCCCCCTCAGGGCGGTGTGGGGAATTGTGAGATTGGAATACATTAGTGTCTCACTGACACTTCCCTGCGCTGCTCTGATGATGGGGGGAGTCGAGTGCCGGCAAAAGAGGCTTCGTATGCCGCTTGTGGCACCAGTGCCGGGGGGTTGCCTACCCGTGTGATTGACCAACACAAAGTGGCACATAATTGTGAAGTGGAAGGAAAAGTCCTTCTCCCAACACTCGTGGAGGGGAAGAGCAGGCGGCCGGATCATCAGAGCGCGAGGAACATCACTAGCAGCTTTCATTTCAATAGCAGAGTATTCCCGAACTCGCTGTCACACACATCAGTGCCCCATCATTGGTGTTCGCGGGAGGAATAGTACCCCATCATTGGTGTTCCCGGGTGGAATAGTGCCCCCATCATTGGTGTTCCCGGGAGGAATAGTACTCTATCATCGGTGTTCCCGGGAGGAATAGTGCCCCATCATTGGTGTTCCCGGGAGGAATAGTACTCTATCATCGGTGTATGTGACATATGGGATCTATGGGATGTATGCAATGTATGGGATGTATGGGATGTATGTGATGTATGGGACGTATGGGATGTATGTGAAGTATGGGACGTATGTGACGTATGGGACGTATGGGATGTATGTGATGTATGTGACGTATGTGTTGTATGTGACATATGGGATGTATGTGATGTATGGGACGTATGGGATGTATGTGACGTATGTGTTGTATGTGACATATGGGATGTATGGGATGTATGGGATGTATGGGATGTATGTGATGTATGGGATGTACGTATGTGATGTATGGGACGTATGGGATTTATGTGATGTATGGGATGTATGGGATGTATGTTATGTATGGGATGTATGTGACGTATGTGATGTATGGGACGAATGTGACATATGGGACGTATGGAATGTATGGGATGTATGGGATTTATGTGATGTATGGGATGTATGTGATGTATGGGATGTATGTTATGTATGGGATGTATGTGATGTATGGGATGTATGTTATGTATGGGATGTATGTGATGTATGGGATGTATGGGATGTATGTTATGTATGGGATGTATGTGATGTATGGGATGTATGTTATCTTTGGGATGTATGTGATGTATGGGATGTATGTTATGTATGGGATGTATGGATGTATGGGATGTATGGGATGTATGTTATGTATGGGATGTATGGGATGTATGGGATGTATGGGATGTATGTTATGTATGGGATGTATGGGATGTATGTGATGTATGGGATGTATGTTATGTATGGGATGTATGTGACGTATGTGATGTATGGGACGAATGTGACGTATGGGACGTATGTGACATATGGAATGTATGGGATGTATGGGATATATGGGATGTATGGGATTTATGTGATGTCACATACAAGCATCTGGAATGGATGCGCAATGATGAGCTCAGGTCAGGGGTATTTTCCTGAAAGCAGTGGCCCTGTGTGCAGGATCATAAGTTGGGCCCCGCAGCTGGGAAAAAGTGCGGCGCTCTGCGCCACAGGAAAAGTTGGGTGTGATTTTCATTGCGCTGAATTCTGGCTGTGACTTAAAGGGACACAGAATGCGGGGGTTCAGTAGTGACGGAAAGCTTCAGGAATAATTTCAACAAAGTTCCCAGAAGCTCAACAGTAATTCCACAAACTGTCACCTGATTGGGGTTTTCTCAATCACAGTGAAATCTCTTCTTTCTGAGATTGGTAGTGACAACCAAGCAAGTCATCTTCCTCCGTCTTCCTCCGTCTTCCTCCGTCTTCCTCCAGATATGGGGGTAGGCGGGGCTAGCAGGGCTGTGGTTGGCTTTAGCAGTGGCCAATGACAGCCATCCTCCTCCTGGAAACAGGGACCCCCCCCCCCCCCCTCAGCATAACTGCGCCCAACCTCTTCCCCATCACAAAAGCTGACGATCGCAGCTACAGCAAAGTTAGAGAACCAATCAATGTTTCCCATCTTATACAATGTGAGGGGCTCAGTGCCTCCCCCTCAGGGCGGTGTGGGGAATTGTGAGATTGGAATACATTAGTGTCTCACTGACACTTCCCTGCGCTGCTCTGATGGGGAGGGAGTCGTGTGCCGGCAAAAGAGGCTTCGTATGCCGCTTGTGGCACCAGTGCCGGGGGGTTGCCTACCCGTGTGATTGACCAACACAAAGTTGGCACATAATTGTGAAGTGGAAGGAAAAGTCCTTCTCCCCGCACTCGTGGAGGGGAAGAGCAGGCGGCCGGATCATCAGAGCGCGAGGAACATCACTAGCAGCTTTCATTTCAATAGCAGAGTATTCCCGAACTCGCTGTCACACACATCAGTGCCCCATCATTGGTGTTCGCGGGAGGAATAGTACCCCATCATTGGTGTTCCCGGGTGGAATAGTGCCCCATCATTGGTGTTCCCGGGAGGAATAGTACTCTATCATCGGTGTTCCCGGGAGGAATAGTGCCCATCATTGGTGTTCCCGGGAGGAATAGTACTCTATCATCGGTGTTCCCGGGAGGAATAGTGCCCCATCCATTGGTGTTCCCGGGAGGAATAGTACTCTATCATCGGTGTTCCCGGGAGGAATAGTACCCCATCATTGGTGTTTTATTCTGCAGTTTGAGTGTAACTCTCAGTTTTTTCATTATTACTTTTAAACGAAAAAATGGCATATTAAGTTTTTTTTTATGATTTTATCCTATTAATCGATTATGAAAATAATTGTTAGTTGCAGCCCTATATTATATTGTGTTTTGTTTTTTTGCATTAAAATGCTTTAGCCTGGGTTCAGACTAGTGCGTTGCGATTTCAGGGCCCTGCGTGACTGCGCAGTGAAACGTCGGCTGTTCTGCGGTGTGTCCGCGTTTTAGGTGCGAATCAGCTGCTAGCATGAATTCGCAACTCATTGTACTACTTCTGAGGGGGAATTCCACGCCAAATATTTATCAAAAAAGCCGGCATGGGTTCCCCCTCCAGAGGCATACCAGGCCCTTAGGTCTGGTATGGATTTTAAGGGTACCCCAACGCCGAAAAAACGGCGTGGGGGCCCCCCAAAATCCACACCAGACCCTTATCCGAGCACGCAGCATGGCAGGTCAGGAAAGGGGGTGGGGACGAGCGAGCGCCCCCCCCCCCCATCCTGAACCGTACCAGGCCACATGCCCTCAACATGGGGGGTGGGTGTTTTGGGGAAGGGGGGCGCCCTGCAGCCCCCCACCCCAAAGCACCTTGTCCCCATGTTGATGAGGACAAGAGCCTCTTCACGACAACCCTGGCGTTGGTTGTCGGGGTCTGCGGGCGGGGGGCTTATCGGAATCCGGGAGCCCCCTTTAATAAGGGGGCTCCCAGATCCCGGCCCCCACCCTATGTGAATGAGTATGGGGTACGATGTACCACTACCCATTCATCTAAGGTGTAATGTGTAAAGAAAAAAAACACACAATTTTTAAAAAATATTTTATTGCACTGCTCGGGGGTCTTCTTCCGTCTTGGGGGGTCTTCTCGCCGGACTCCTCCGCTATTTTACCTAGCTCTTTTACCGAGTGGAGGAGCCCAGCTACCTTCTTCTTCGTCGCCGTCGTCTGGGGGTCTCGATCCGCCTTCGGGGGTCTTCCGGGGTCTTTTCTTTTATTGCCGCTGTCATCGCCTTCTGCGCCGCCGCCGCCGCCTTCTTCTTCTTCTGGTATGCCTCTGGAGGGGGAATACATGCCATTTTTTTTTTCAAAAATTGGGCGTGGACTTTCCCTAAAGAGGTGGTACAATGACATGCGAATTTCCGTTCAGAACGCAAGCCAGGTGCGAATCAGATGCGTGCCCGTAGAAGATAATGGGCCTGAATTCGCACCTGATCCGCACAAAAGACGGTTGCGTGTTTGTGTCAATTCGCATTGCGCATGCACCGGACATGTGTGAGCGTGCCCCATTGAAAACAATGGGTTTTCAAATGTCCTGCGAATTCGCAGTATTTTGCCCCGCTGCGAATTCGCTATAGTGTGAACACGGGCTTAAAGTGTATTTTTTACCCAAAAAAACTGCGTCTGAAAAGCCGCTTCGCAAATACCGTGTGACATAAAAATTGGAACATTTTATTCTCTAAGGCCTTTGCTAGCGCTTTGCTTAGACACCCCCTGCTGTGTGTCCTGGGCCCCTGCTTGCCATTTCACGGGCGTGCGTCATTTTAAAGCATAACATGTGAGGTATTTACTTACTCGGAAAAACGTCATCTTTTACATTATATATAAAATAAATTGGGCTAACTTTATTTTTTGTTTTTTTTTTATTATTAAACTGTATTTTTTCCTAAAAAAAAATTGCTTTTGAAAGACCGCTGCGCAAATACTGCGTAACATAAAATATATTGCAAGGACCGCCATTTTATTCTCTTATGTTTGGGGGTTCTAAGAAATTTTCTAGCAAAAAAAAAAAACTAAAATACTAAAATACTAGTAATACTAAATAAAGTTGTATACAAAAAGTTGCAGAAAAGGCGTGGCCAGCCAGCGGTCAATGAACAAAAAAACAAACAAAATTTTTTTTTTTCCTGTCATGCACATCTTTTTAAAAAAAAAAAAACTTTAATCTCCGTATTGTAGAGATTCAATCGATGGAGCTCCTGTCTGCCAACATTTTTGTAATGATTTGGGAGTCGGGGCACCCAATGAAGACAGATCTCCCTCTTCTGCCCGCTTGGCTGGGCGCAGGTTTCTCTTTCCTTTCCTCCTCCTCTTTTTTTTTTTTCTTATCTTAACGGTTTGTTTATTTTTGTAACTCCTTTTATTTGCTCTGCTTTTATGTTTTACTCTTCTCACCTCGGTGGAATTGTGAACCCTAACGAGATACTTTAGCGGAGGAATCTATTTTCAGTGGAATGTTTAGTTTTTTTTTCCCTATTTATCTGATGTGTAATCTACTGACTTTCATTTGCCAACCCTTCTCTGTAACTTTAACCACTTCAATACCCGGGGGGGGGGGGGGCCCTTAAACACCTTCCTGCCCAGACCAATTTTCAGCTTTCAGCGCTGTCGCACTTTGAATGACAATTGCGCGGTCATACAACACTGTACCCAAATGAAATTTTTATCATTTTTTCCCACAAATAGAGATTTCTTTTGGTGGTATTTGATCACCTCTGCGGTTTTTATTTTTTGCTAAACAAATAAAAATAGACCAAAAAATTTGAAAAAAAATATGTTTTTTTTTGTTTCAGTTTCAAAACTTTGTAAATAAGTAAGTTTTCTCCTTCACTGATGGGCACTGATGGGGCTGCACTGATGGGCACTGATAAGGCGGCACTGATGGGCACCGATGAGCTGGCACCAATGAAGTGACACTGAGGTGGCATTGATGGGCACTGATATGCAGCACTGATAGGCGGCACTGATGGGCGGCACGGATGGGCACTGATAGGTGGAACAAATTGGCACTGATAGCTGGCACGGATTGGCATGGATAGGCGGCATGGATGGGTGTGGATAGGCGGCACAGATGGGCATGGATAGGCGGCACGGATGAGCATGGATGGGCACTGATAGGCGGCATGGATGGGCACTGATAGGTGGCACGGATGGGCACTGATAGGTGGCACGGATAGGCACTGATAGGTGGCACGGATAGGCACTGATAGGCATCATTGTTTTGTACTGATGGATGCCAATCAGTGGCAAACAATAATGCATGCCAATCAGTGATGCCCATTGTGGGCACTGATTGGCATCCATTGTGGGCACTGTGTGTCATCCCTGGTGGTCTAGGGTGGCATACCTTGTGCTGGGCATCCCTGGTGGTCTGGTGGCGTCCCTGGTGGTCCAGTGTGGGCATCCTCGGGGGGGGGGGGGGGGGGGGGGGCCGCGCTGATAATCGATCAGCACAGACCCCCCTGTCAGAGGAGCAGCCGATCGGCTCTCCTCTACTCGCGTCTGACAGACACGAGTGAGGAAAAGCCGATCACCGGCTCTTCCTATTTACACTGTGATCAGCCGTGATTGGACACGGCTGATCACGTGGTAAAGAGTCTTCGTCTGAGACTCTTTACCAAGATCGTAGTTGCGGGGTGTCAGACTGACACCCCGCAACAACGATCGCCGCGATGCGCTCCCCCGGGGGCGCGCAGCGGCTCAAAATCCTGAGGACGTCATATGACGCCCGGTCAGGATTTTAAAACCACTTTGCCGACGTCTTTTGACAATAGGCGGGCGGCAAGTGGTTAAGCACGCCGTAGACGGTGTGAATTTCTTTCCTGAAACCATGGATTGCAGGAAATAAATTTGCACAACTCCCCCATCAACACAGACAGTGCTGGCAGGATAATCCCCCCTGCCGAGACATTGTCTGCCCTCCCGGCCGTACTGCGCAGGCACAGCACTTGCGCAGTACGGAGGACAAGGAGATTCGAAAAATCTCCGAAGATGAACGGCGCCGGCGCCGTGAGTCCAGGTGCAAGCCCCACCATCCAAGTGGACATAGAGCTGCACATAGTTAGAGGGCCCCTCGCGGCTCGCTTTGCTCGCCACGCTTCGGGGCACGGCCTCGCTTTGCTCGCCACGCTTCGGGGCATGGCCTCGCTTTGCTCGCCACGCTTCGGGGCACGGCCTCGCTTCGCTCGGCTCTTTTTTATTCTAGCTCTATGTCCACTTGGATGGTGGGGCTTGAACCTGGACTCATGGTGCAGGCGCCGCTCATCTTCGGAGATTTTCTGAATCTGACTGTCATCCGTACTGCGTATGTGCAGTACACAGCGGACAGTATCCGACGGGGGACACTATCCGACAGGACACCGGGAGAAGACAGTGATTATTGCTAGCAGACCAATTAGCTCGGCATTGGGCATCTTTGGCATTCCCAGGCATTCCTGCTGCAGCTCTGCGGCCTTTAACCTCCCTGGCGGTATTCCGGAGCCTGTCTTGGGGTGGAATTTCAGTACCAT
Organism: Lithobates sylvaticus; assembly: GCA_028564925.1. Classification (NCBI taxonomy): domain Eukaryota; kingdom Metazoa; phylum Chordata; class Amphibia; order Anura; family Ranidae; genus Lithobates; species Lithobates sylvaticus. Next base: position 13,878,221 of record CM053026.1, on the reverse strand, counting down.
TAGCGGTAACCCCCGAGCCAGACTCGGGATCGCATTGCAGGATACAGGGGGAGAGTTACTTACCTTGTGCCCTGGATCCGCTGTGTGAGCGAGCCGTCTCCTCGCTCGATTCACACAGTGCCCAAGTGCCGCTCAGCTCTGTGTGAGCGGAGATCGGCGCCAAATTCTAAAAAGTGAAAACACAGTACAAATACAGTATACTGCAATGTAGCGCCGACACTTTTCTAAAGTGTGCGCTATTCTGTAAAGTTTTTTCCAGAACTGTAACGGAGTTCTGGGGTTAATTGTTCTGGGTTTTTACTTTGGCATCAGTCTGGCTGGGCTGTACTGGAGTTCTGACTGGTCATAGGTGAGGTGAGGCACCTGTGACAGGCTGAGAACGCAGTCTGGTTGGACCCATTGGGTACCAATCTTTCTCTGAGCCAATCAGTGGGCGCGTCTGGCCCCGCTGCGTAGTCTGGGAAGGGGTATTTAAGGTGCTGAAGTCACGTGTTCGGGATTCGGCTTGCTCTTTGACTTCTGCCCCCCTCGGGCCCAGGAGTGTCTGCTGCCCCTCTAAGCATGGTCACCCTGACCAGCCCCACTAGGGGTCCCGGACCCAGGAGCAGGGGCGGACTGACCATTCGGGCACTCGGGCACTGCCCGAGGGCCCCATGCCACTAAGGGGCCCCATCAGGGTTGCCAGACTAAATAAAACCAGGGACAGTATGGAAAAATCTGTGTTTTTTAAAAAAAATCCCAAGATTATAGCTGCCCTGCTTCTCCAGTACCTTTTCAGTGTGTGTATGTGTATTCTGTGTGTGTATACTGTGTGTGTATATTGTGTGTCTGTGTGTGTATACTGTATGTGTGTATACTGTGTGTGTATATTCTGTGTCTGTGTGTGTATACTGTATGTGTGTATACTGTGTGGCCCCATTATCTATTGCCTGGGGGCCCCATAATCTCCTATTGCCTGGGGGGCCCATAATCTATTAATGCCCGGGGGTCCCATAATCTTCTCCTATTGCCCGGGGGCCCCATGAGTTGTCAGTCTGCCCCTGCCCAGGAGCGTCTGCTGCCCCCCTAAGCCTGGTCACCCTGACCAGTCCCAGAGGCCCTCATGATCTGGGGTGGGGATCCGTCCGTTCCCAAGCCTCAGAACTGGCTAGTCCGAGGCCCAGTAACTGAAGGAGGATTCAGAGGTGTCCCGGTGTCCTCTCGGGATTGAAGAGGCACAGCAACTCGTACAAGCGACCAGGGGAGGACTCTTCGGAGGAGGGCCAAGAAGCTGGCTGCTCGGTAAGAGCCTGGGAGCTGAGATGTATGGACACTAGTGAATCCACATTTCCTACGGTATCGCTGCAACGACTGGAAGATTCAGGTATCATAGGAAAAGTTTCTATGGTTACAACCAAGTCTGTGGCAGAGACTTTGCTAATTCCGAATCACTTATTGGCTGCTAGATCTACAGACAAGTGTTTAATCAACAGTGAAGAGTCCAGTTGCGAGTGGCTACTCTCTGGGCTATCTAAAGAGACATTCAATTGATGTCGGCAGTTCTAAAGTGCCTGAGATTTATCACCCGTACCCTCTATTCCCAACTGAGAGACTGTGTTATGTTTAAACGTTTTTTTTTGCCTCAAAAGGACTTTGAGTATCGGTCTCTGAAATTACTGGGTACTAACCCTGGGAACCCCTAGACAACGAACGACGAGCTACAAGGAGGAGGTAATCGGTAAGCCCAGAAAATACATAGCCGCCCCGCAGGGGTTATGGCGCTACAGTAATCTTACAGATTACAGTACTGCATAAAAACATTACACATCCCCGTTGTCCCTAGTGGTCTGTCCAGTGCCCTGCATGCACTTTTATATTATATATACAGTTTTTTTTATGCCTGGAATTTGGTGATTGTCCATAGCAACCAAAAAGTGTCCCTTTATGTCAAAAGTGGTTTTAGAGCAGCTAGAAGACAGCGATAATAAATTAGAATCACTTGCAGGATTGAGCGATAGCGATTTGTGGGGAAATTCGTCATCAAACGCTAAATCTAATGACAGCGACAATTCTGCAACTGAGCAAATTTCAGTGTTTTTGATTTGATTACATTATTGAATAATTTTTATTATTATTATATTATTATTTGTTATAATTATTTATAGTTATTTATTATATTGTAATTTACGATTTTGTGTTTTAAACTTTATCATACCCGGAATGTCTACTAGACTGTTGTTTGGACAGATTTAAGTGAGTTATTCCTAAGAATTACAGGCCTACAATATAAAACGCCAAATTTCCAATCAAAATAATTGTACCGCTTTCAGCACCTAAAATCAGAAATAATCATACTGCCAGGGAGGTTAAGGAGCGTTTTATATTGTTTTGATATGTCATACATAGTGTAACGATCAGATTTGAGCCTTTGCCTTTTGCTTTTCATGACAATGTAGCTTGTTTCCCTGCGGCGCACACCTGCCCTAATCAGAAAAGGTAAAACACGCTGCTGGACATTTATCTTGCACTTAATCAATGGGTTAAAGTGTCGGCTAGATTCAAGTAATCAATATTGTTTGATAAGTCTTACATAGTGAAGATCAGCCTTGAGCCTTTGCCATTTGCTTTTCATGATCATGCAGCTTAGTACTCTGCGGTGCACACCTGCCCTAATCAGAAAAGTTAAAGCACACTGCTGGACATTTATCTTGTGCCTAATCAATAGGTTATTGCGTTGGCTAGATTCAAGTAATCAATACTGTTTGACAAGTCATACATAGCAATGATCAGCTTTGAGCCTTTGCCATTTGCTTCCCATGGCAATGCAGCTTAGCACTCTGCGGCGCACACCTGCCCTAATCAGAAAAGTTAAAATACACTGCTGGACATTTATCTTGTGCCTAATCAATGGGTTATTGTTTTTGCTAGATTCAAGTAATCAATACTGTTTGATAAGTCATTCATAACAATGATCATCTTTGAGCCTTTGCCATTTGCCTCCAATGACAATGCAGCTTAGTTCTCTGCAGCGCACACCTGCCCTAATCGGAAAAGTTAAAGTACACTGCTGGACATTTATCTTGTGCCTAATCATTGGGTTAATATGTCGGCTAAATTCAAATGATCAATATTGTTTGATGAGTCATACATACAGTAGTGTAACAATCAGCCTTGAGCCTTTG